>CDFF01072341.1:0-17669 GCA_000826265.1 Acanthamoeba culbertsoni | reverse complement strand
CTTATTTACGAGTCTGGTTTCTTTCGCAGTTTCCTGTCGACAAGAACAAGAAGAGTAACCTGCTGAACATGGGCAATATTTGGGCTTCACCTACAATTACCCCTTTGAGTTCTTCTGTCCTTCCTCTAAATGCTCAAAGTCCACAGTTGCCAGAAGCTCATCACCGATGTTTGTACAATGTGTACCACCCACCTACTTCCCTGGGCCTTACCAACATCACCGACAACGCTCAGCTTCCCCTTATGCGCGTCGACGTCTCGGGAGAGATAGTGGGCTTGTGTGCCCACTTGACCTTATCTCAGCATTTCGCCAACCATTTCCAACACCCGCTCGAGTGCCTCTATTCGTTTCCCGTTGCCGACCTAGAATACGGCTTGACTTCCTTGCCGTTGGTTGTTTGCGGCGTTGAAGTGGTTATTGGAGATCGGCGTGTTGTGGCACGCATTCAAACTCGTGATGAGGCGCGCGGCACCTATGGTTCGTTAGCAATTGAACATAACTCCTTGGCAGAAGTCTTACCTTGGGGTGGGAGGTGTAGATGATGCCATAAGCAGTGGACATGGTGCGTACCTTGTAGAGGAAAAACGTGGAATGGGCTACCAGATGTACATAGGCAACTTGGGTCCTGGCCAGCAGGCCACCAGTGCGTCCTTTCCGTTTCCCAACAAGTGCCCCATGTTGAGCTCATACGCCTTCTTCCTTTCTCCCCTTGCCTTTTTGCTTGGGCGTAGTCAAGCTGCAGTGCGTGCAGCAGCTGACACCTCTCACGGATGGCCACCTGCAGTTCGTATTGAGCCACAACCTCGTCCCCATGGGGTGCCGGGACTTTTCTCTTGCTCTTCGTGTACTTCGTCATCCCAACGGAGTCAAGCAGGTTATCTGTCCGACTCATCAAACTGCGCGCGTCAAACCCCAAGGTACTCGAACACCGCCTCTCCCTCTACTTTCTCACCCTTGCTTCTTTCCTGGAGCCAGTCATCCTCACTTCCCAAGCCTCACCAAACAGGGGAGGAAACCGTCGAAGTAACGCTAAGCGGCTTAACAGCCCTGCTTGAGGACTTCGTACTAGAGATCGCGCCTCAGAGTTCTCACCACCTGAGCGCTGTAGTCGAAAGATACGCGGCAGTGGAAACCGAGGGGGAAGATGCTGCTCACGTGTCCAGCTTTGTACACCCACAGGCCGCCATGGTGACCTTCCACCCTTCATGGGACATCGACCCCGACCTCGTCCAGTACACTTCAGAGTTCATCTTCCTCATCGATCGGTAAGGAATACCGCTCATCGCGCCCAAAAAGGAAAAGAAGGAAAAATAAGAAAAAGAAACACCAATACGTCAGATCTGACCGGTTATGGCAGGTCTGGCAGCATGCGCGGAAGACGGATGGAACTAGCTAAGGCAACCCTTCAACTCATCCTACGCAGCCTTCCTTGGGGCGTTCGGTTCGTTGAGGCCTGAACGTATTATCGCCGATTAGGCGGGAGAATGGGTTGACGCAAACCCTTCTTTTACAGCTTCAATATCATCAGCTTCGGCTCGTCCTTCTCCAAATATTCCCGCCAGAGCAAAGAATACAACGAAGAGGCACTCGACAGCGCTACCCGATTGGTGGAAACCATGTCGGCCAATATGCGAGGCACGGATCTGCTCGAACCTCTCCGGGACGTTCTTTCTGCGCTCCCATTGGCAGACTCTCCACGACAGATTTTTTTGTATGGCAGTGTTTCCTTTTATCCCAACCAATCGTTTTTTTTTTTTTAATTTGAAAAAAAAAGCGGTAACCAAAAAGGTTGTTGGACAGGATGACAGACGGAGAGGTCACGAATGCCGATCACTTACTGAGCATGGTGCGTGAAAAGGCACTGTCCTCGCGCATCTTCACGTTCGCAATAGGCCACGGTGCCGATCGCCATCTGTTGCAAGGTGTAATCCATCTTCCAGTTGCAATGCAACCACAAATTAAGACACATGGTCTGTCTGTTCCAGAGATGGCGCTGATCGGCCGTGGCGCGTTGGAGTACATCGAAAACGAGGAGCAGATGAAGGCGCAGGTCATGCGGCAGCTGGCGCGAGCGCTGGAGCCGGTCATGACGCAGGTCGGCGTCCGCTTCGTCTCCGCCGATGGGTCAGACAAGCACTGGCACTGCACATCGTCCATCGACAGGCCTGTCTTCAGCGGTACCATTGGCATACCATTTCCAATACGGACACAACAAGACTGCTATGCCAGATAGACACACTTATCCCAAATTATTGGTCGAACACCCATAAAATAATAATAATAATAATAAAAAAAAACAGGAGAGCGGCTGATTGTCTACGCTTTTTCTGAGAATGCTACGAATTGGAACGAAGAAGAGCACCGATTGGTCAGGGCTGTGCTTCAGGTGCCTTGTTTTCCCTTCTCCACTCATCATCATCATCATCATCGCCATCCTCCGCGATACTCTAGCTAACGTGAAACGACCCTTTCTGACGTTCTGTCCCGTGTCCAGGGCAGAGGCCCAGACGGCAAAGATGTCCAGTTCGAGGCGCGTATCGAGCCCGAAAGCTTCATCGACGGGCTGACCGTACACAGGCTGGCCGCCGTGTCGCGCATCGTGGCCTGGTCCTTCCCCTCCCTTCCCCTCCCCCCCCCTCTCCCTCCATTTCTGTCCTATCCTGGCTACAACTTTTGTGTTAGTGGATCGCAAGGTCAGCGGGAGGCAATGCGGGAGATGGGCTTGGCCTATTCGATAGCCACGCCGCAGACGTCCTTTGTTGCGGTCGAAGAACGCGAGAAGGCGACCATGGGTAACCCACACAAGCCCTTCTCGCTTTTTTTTTCCAACTGGGGTGGAGAGAGAGAGAGAGAGAGAGAGAGAGAGAGAGAGAGAGAGAGAGGCCAACCGTTGGGGGTTCGTAGGCTCGATGCAGAAGGTGACGGTCGTCCCGCCGCGCAACCCCGGGTCGACCCCTAAGGTTGGGTCGCCCACCAATCTATCCGCCGTTCCGGATTCTCAGTTGCGTAGGCCCCGAGCCCTGGTCCCCATTTGGATGGCCGTGAGTAACACGCGTGACTAACATACTTTCCTCCCCAGGGGTTGGGACGATTTGGAACGCTCGCTGAACGAGATAAATCACATATTTACCGATTTGAACCGCATGGTGGACACCCAGTCTGCTATGCTTGACCAAATCGTAAGGCCGAGATCACCCTGCCCCCCTCCCTCCCTCACCTCATATTTTTGTCATGATGATATCTACCGTAGAGGTTGCTGACTGGGGCTCTCGGCAGGACGCCTCCATGGAGTGTTCCGCGGTCCACGTCCAGAGCTCCACGTCGGGACTCTTGGCCGCCTTCTCCGGGTCTTCGTCGTCGTCGTCTTCGTCTGCCTCGAGAGCTCCCAAGGGAAAGAAGACCATCGCCCCTTCGAGGCTCGACCAGCTGGTGCTGCTACAGAACGCCGACGGAAGCTGGGATCTGCCGGCCTTGGAAGGCTTCGCCGGTCGTTCTCTACCTCTGCCGGCCGCGCTCGCCCGCACGGTATCTTTCCAAGGCCTGTGCTCGAAGCGCATGGCCATTGGTGGGGGGGGAGGGGAGGTGGAGATAGGGATGGCTCACGGATGGATGTCTGGCGCGTCGTGACACGACCGCACGGCAGGGATCGAGCGCGGCGAAGCAACTGTGGGCCACGCTGGTGGCGCTCGCCATGTTGGCGCGGCTCTTCGGGGGTCAGAAGACGGAGTGGGCTCTACTGGCGCAAAAGGCCAACAGATGGGCCAAGAGGACAGGGCAGGCGCTCGGTGTGGACTTGCCCGCCCTCGTGAGGCTCAGCCAAAGTGCAGTGCCTGCGGGCTAAGACAGGTGGCTCTGGCTCGAGAAGCTGATCATCGCCCCTTTTCCTGTTACTGACTGCGAACAAACACAGCTCCATCATCTGCACGTTTACAGTATGCGAAGCCTATCGTATTGCTTATACACTTTTTCTTTCATTTTTCTTTCATTTTTTTTGCATTTTGCTGAGTTGAAGTTTTGAAGCTTGCTTGTGGCAACTTCATGTGCCTCTAACTGCGCGGCACTGGGAAGCCCTTCTGGGCCAGCGTCTCGCACGCACTGAGAGAGATCGAGTTGGCTTGGTCCGTAAACCGCTTGCTCCGCTCCACGGAAGCCCACCTTGCGCTGCCAATGAAGATGTGAGAATAGGGCCTTCCAATCATTACAAGGCAAAACTAGTCTCATAGTAATAGTAATAGTAATATAATTTACCGGTTGAGAAGATCCCTCTTTTGTTGCATCTGCGTGTAACAGCTATCCCGCAAGTATTGTATCCATCGTGTATCGACCGCGTCTTCCACCTGCATCACCAGCCGGCAACGGCATTGTTAACCGTATCGAGGGGAATCATAACATTTTCCTTTTATGTATAGTGGGGGCAACACGTGCCTGTTGCTTATAGGCTGCGTCAAAATCCTTTTTCACGAAGTACGCGAATTGATACTTGTCCGTCTTCCTCTCTAGGTTGTACGCACCTGTTTTCTCCTACACGAGCCAAAAAAAAAAATGCTGAGCGAAACGTCTAATAAACATTTTACACACGCACAGACACACGAAGGTTTTCATATACCAGTCTGTACAAAGGCTCCTCTCTAGAAAACGCGGAAAACACGAGAAAGGCCACCATGACCAGAATGGGCAAAAGCTGCAGCAGGCTTGCAGCCCAGTTCGGCTGCACCGCCTCGTGTTGATGAAACTGCTGCTGATGCTGATACCGCCTACGCTGGGGTGGCCGTGGGAAGGCTAGAGGAGTATACAGCTTGTCATTCTCTTTTCATTGTCATTTTTTTTCCTGTCATATTTAGGGGACTGAGGAGAGGTACGTCGCCCCGGTGCCGTTCGCGAGCCGTAGAAGAACATGTTGAAGAGCTCGTCGGGCGTTATCTCTTCCCCATTGAACATGAAGTGTGCCGATGCATACCCGGGATGCGGGCGAGATCTCATGTAGCTTCCGTAGGGAAATACTCGGTCCCTAAAATGGTCGTTAAAATCTAGAGAAACTCGTTTCATGAGGGGAGAGGGGGGAGAGGGGGGAGTATGAAATTACCCTGTCGTCTGTTGCCGGTTGTCTGGATCCAAGCCGAAGCGATTGTAAGTCGCCCGCTTTTCCGGATCGGAAAGGCAGGCAAAGGCCTGCGAGATTGCTGCGCAGGCAAAAGCACCAAACAAAAACAACATTTAGAACAGAATTTCAACAATGCAAACAATGGCAACAACAATAATAATTAGAAACGAGAGGGACATCTTTGAACCTTTGAAGGCATCATCGGCACCAGGGGCCTGATTCTTGTCGGGGTGGAGTTGAAGCGCCAGCTGGTGGAAAACACAGAGTTGTAAATATTTTGTGTCACCTCATTTCTCAAAAAAAAAATAAAATCATTTGTTACCTTCTTGTAGGACTTCTTGAGTTCTATGTCCGTGCAGTCCTTCGATACCGAAAGCATGGCATAGTAGTCCGTGCAGACCAGCACTGAATGAAAGGTGTACGACGATAAGCGAGATGAGGCTGTGTACAGTGGGATGGCCGCTGCCTACCTCTGTCGACCAACTCCTTCTGTTCGCTAGTGTAGCTGGCCTCGGGGTTGTCTTGAAAGCGGAAGGAGAGAAGGAGAAACACGCAGTGTGATGAAAAAAGACAAACCCCAAAAGAACTGCAGACTGGCTGAGCACCTCTGGATTGGGAAGAAGGCGAGCTGGGAGCCTCTTCTTGTGCGACGGTCGCAGCATGAGGACGGTGCTCGCAGCTTTCTTTGCTCTCTCTTATGCGCTCCTCCTGCCGACCCAAAAGGTGAGAGAGGAATTGGGATGTGCTAAAAGGGAAGGAATGGGACACACAGTCTCCATGATGAGCTGATTTGTGGTAGACGAGGGATAGAGCTTGGCGGACTTGCGCAAGAATCGCAGGGCCTTCGCCAGATCGCCCTCTGGCGAGATAAAGTTTGGTCAAGTTGTCAAAGGTAGATTGAGAAGGACATACCCGAAAGGAAGCGGCGCGCAAGTCGTTGACATCTTACTGCCTCTTCCTTGTTGCAGTCCATGACACGTGTAAACCAACAATTTGGATCTGAAGATTATCGGCTTCTTTTCCCACGGAAAAGAAAAGAGAAAAAACACACTACAGGATCGTAAGTCCGTTCTCATCTTCCAGATGCGAAGAGTGGCTGGTGCAGCATCGGCCCTGGGGCGAAGCCCCTTGCGGTTAGGTTCCCACCATGCATCTCCTCGCATGTTATGCGCCTTGTTCGCCAATTCCACATCCCCGCCTCTCGGTGGTGATTCTGTGTCAGCCGCCACGCCATCTGCTAGCCTGAGGCAACACAAGTCCAAATTTACACGTGTGACGAAAGACAGAACACCTGACGATCCCAATGCCCCGACTGCGCCTTCTTCTCACAAAGGACACCGAACAAAACGAAAGAGATCGCACGGGAATGAGCCCTCACACACTACATTTTTTCAAAAACCCAAATCCTCTGCAAGTGCAGCAACACCCGCGCCCAACTCTTCTTCCGTACGAACTGCAGGCGATGACCCCTTGCACAAGCGCCATTGGCACAACCATCATCACCACCAGCAGCAGCACAAAGCCTCTACGATTCCTCCTCCCTCTCCTCCTTCTCCAACCACCATCACCAGCGCGTCGTCGGTCCCTGCCGCGGCTCATCCGCCAACAGGACAGAACAAGCCCAAGAGGCGCAGGAAAAAGAAGAAACCAGCCACTTCAGAGAGAGTCGCGGCTTCGCTCGCCTCCTCATCTACGCCTGCGACCGCAACGGGACGGACCGACACAGTTCAGCCTGGCCGTCAACAACAGCGTGAGCCCACACTCACCACCACCACCGAGCCCGCCCCTCCTACGAAGAGCAGCGCCCCCCGCCTCCCGTCACACGACGAGGGGGCCACCCTGGCCAAGGGCTACGTCTACCGCAACTACGCCAAGCTCAGGTCGCATCGGGCGCTGCGCACGCCCCTCGCCCCGCCCCCGGACATCGCCGCGCCGGCCTGGCGGCCGCTGCCGCTGTCCATCCCTCAGCAAGGCACGTGGACCAATCGTATCGTTTAAAAATATTCTGGTCAATCATGATCGTCTCTTCCTCCTCCCATTAGTCGTGCCACCCCCTGAGGACGTGCCCATCCCACAACTGGCCCATGGCCTCAAGCGAGTGGTCTTGAGCGATGGCGTGTTCCCGCTGGTCGACTTTCAATCTCAGGTAACAGACATAGGAATAGACATACTCCTCCCTCGATTAGCACTACTTTGATTCGCCTTACTTAATTCCATCATAATTCAAATTGTTGTCGACACAAATCAATGCAGAAATATACATTCACTCCATACCTGTCCCGGATTTACCAGCCGTCGGAAATCGACCCAAACGCGTATCCGCCTTTCATCACCACCTCCAAGGATCACGTATCGTCATCCTCCGCAATTACTCCCCATAATAAATAAATAAATAAATAAATAATAATAATAATAATACTCCATTGGATAGATTCTCCACCGGTTGGCCTGCGAGGCGGGCGTGAAATACAAGGGGTCGACGTCGTCGATGAGTCCGCCGCTCTCGCAGCTCTACATGCTGCTCGCCGACTTTCCCCGACCCAACGTGTCCTTCCTCTCCGATTGCTTCCGCGAGGAACCCGTACGTCCTCCCCCCCCCTTATTTTTGGCAGAGATTTCATTTCATGTTCTGCAAGTATGTTAACCTTTGCCACTAACCATATGGTGCAGGTAAAATTCACGGAAACTTCGGTCAAGCCGGTTAGTTTGTATCTTCGGCCGCGGGATGGAATTTACTCGATCGACTCTGACAAAGGCGACATTCTCACCGCCCCAAATCAAATCCTCATCGATCTGGTACGTTTTTTAAAGAAAAGAAAAGAAAAGAAAAGAAATTTCTAATAATATAATATTATCAATTAATTCATCGTTAATGGGGAAAAACAGGGTAAAACGATGGAAAGAATGCTCACGATGGAACCCGAGGAGTTTGAACGGGAATTTCTTCACACGGGCAACCCCACGGGAAAATACGCGAATGCCGCGGAGGCGTACCACTATCTCAAGGCGGGAAGTTTTCTGCTTCGGTCGCAGCTTGACTGCCGCGAGCCGGACTTGCCCGGCGAGCTGAAGACGTTCGACCTGAAAACCCGCGCCGTTTACCCAGTAGGCGTTTTTCATCGACTTCTCGCTCTATTCTTCAAACCAAATAACATAATTCTTGTCTGCAGGTGCGATATAATATACTGAACTACGACAGATATGTCAACTATACGATCGAATCTTTGCGAGGAGGCGCCCAATCATATGAGAAGGTAGAAACAAATAATAACCAGAAATATTCGACCGACGCGTTTTTGATTTTTTGTCGACAATATAATCTATTATAAATATATATATATATATTGATTTTATTTCACTGTGCCATTCGCAGGAATTTTTCGATATCTGTCGATCAGCGCTTCTCAAGTATTGGTATCAAGTCAAGATCGGTCGTATGGATGGCATTTTCATCTGCTATCATAACACTGCCGGTACTGCCCAATCACGTACATAAATACATAAACAATTAATTGTTAATAACCATTCATAATCATATATTGATTATGGGGTACATTCAACAATGTAAATTTTTTTTTGATTGGCCAATATTTTATGACTGCAGCAATGTTGGGCTTTGAGTATCTGAAGAGGACTGAAATGGAGCGAATACTGTTCGGTAATCACGAATACGCTGAAGTCGCCTTCCAGGGAACCCTACAGCTGTGGCAGGTAATCCGTATACTATTATCCTATCACTATCTCTTATGTGCGTGCGTGCGTGTGTGTGTGTGTGTGTTTAAACACGAAAGAAATAGTCAACAAATAGTCCGAATAATCGAAAATTCTAATTATTATTTGCGGCTTTTCAGAGGATGTTGGATCAAATCACCGCCCGGGCTCCTCCCAACAAGTCCCTGCGCGTGGTTATGTGGGCCGATCGGTGCGTCAACTCATCTTATAAGACACCCATTTGATATGTGGGTCTATAAAATGAACAATTTAGTAATTGCGCACACCTAGTATTCAAAAAATACCAAAAAAAAAAGCTAATATTGCTCTCCTCTTTTCCCGTTTTTCTTTTCTCCGGTTTCAGGAAGGAGCAGAGCTTCGACCTGTTCGTGGAGCCCGTCGAGTTTGATGCGGGCTGGCTGGAGCCCGCCCACTCGCCCTCGGGGGGCGACCTGGGCGACCTGGGCGACCTGGGCCTGATCAACCTACGCACGGACGAGCAGGTCTACGTCAACCAGCTTCTCCAGCGAGCCTACCCTCCTTCCAACACGGACACGTACGTGAATCCCTTCGACATAAACAAAAATGGTGGGGAAGAGGATTATCCCGGCTAATGATATTATATGGGTTGATCGATGAGAAGGATTGAAGACGATTTGCGACGGTATGACTACTTGAAGCTCGGAAACCTGCGGCCGACGCTGCAGTGGTTCAAGCTGCAGCTGGTCACCAACAACAAGGATCAGCTTTGGGCCAAGGAGCGCCGCGGGCCGCGCGCCAATCAGGGCGCCAGCGGGATGAAGGCATACTACAAGTTCGAGGACGTGACGCCATCCACGGAGCAGGAAATCATGAAGATGTTGCGCAGATACAAGACCCTGCTTCGCCTGTCCCGCATCTACACGGCAGACCTGGACGAATAGCGGACGAGAAATTTTTGGCTTTATCGTCGACTCTCTTCCTTCTTTTTGTGGTAGTATTTTGGCACCTGGATAATTTGAGGTGTCGTTTTAGTTGCCTAGAGGAACCTGGGGAGGGCAAAAGAGGGGTGAGGTGTTTGTTTGAAAAACCTACTTTTTGCTGAGACTCTACCAATCGATCAACCATGTCAAGTGGTGTGAAGTGTGTTATCTGTGGAAAGACGGCATACCCGCTTGAGTCGGTTACGGCCCTGGAGAAGGTCTACCACAAGAGCTGCTTCAAGTGTATGTGCCATGCGTTGTGCCTCCTCTCGGACTTGGTCCTCATCCTCTTGCGCAGGCTCTGTTTGCCAGACCACTCTGAACCTGAAGAACTACAAAGGTCTGGACGGTAAGATTTACTGTTTCACCCACGTCCCAGTGGCTCGCTCCTCTGTAAGTAGCGACGGCGTCTCCGTTACTGCTGCCCTTAGTACGTACTTCTTTGAAAGCTCTACGTAGGGACAAGATTGACCTCCATGTTCGACAGAGGCTCCCAAGGCCGTCGCTGAGGGCCTGGCTCAGGTCCACAAGGGTGACCACTCCAAGATGCCCGCTCACGGTGCCCCCGTGGGTACTGTCTTTTCATCGGACTCCCAGACACCCCCCGCAGACCAGAGCACTGATGCCGACGAGCCCGTCTACGAGTAAGCTCATGTCTTCTCGGATATATAGGTCTTAAGTGAACCATACATGGAGATGAGTGGTTGCTTTCTTTGCAAAGTGGGACTTGAAACAAAGGCCTCATGTACAGCTTTTAGAAGGTCCAGAAGAAAGGCCTTTACATGTCATATCCCCCTTGGTTGTCTATTGGGGGAAAAAAGGAAATAAGAAAATCAAAGCCGATAAAAATTGGCCGCCGTGGAGTAGAAGAGGTCGTCGCGAGACTTGTCCTTCAGTCCCCACTCCTCATTCCACGCCAGGAAACGGTCGTACATCGCCGCTATCGGCGTCGTCAGCTTGTCCACGGGGTAGTTGGAAGCGTACATGCATCTCTCGGAGCCGAACATGTCCAACACCTCCTTGGACATGGACTGGATAAGCGCCTCATCTTGCCCGCCCTTCTTGTCCCATTCGTCCTTGATGAAGCAGAGCTGCGATATCTTGACGTATACATGGGGCTGCTGCGCCAGAGCTCTCATCCCTTCGCGCCACTGAGCGATCACGTCAGCCTGTAAGACAGAGGTTAGTCGAGATGGAGATACCACATCTCTTTCCTGCATCCAGCCATGTCGGAGCACATGCCTCCTTCTCAGGAGCCGTCTTCTTGAGCGGCGGGCAACCGAGGTGGTTGAGCACGACTGGAATCTCTTTAAACTGCGACACAAAGGCGGCCGCATCCTTAAGCTGGTGCGGATTGACCTGTTCGATCGAGGCAGGAGCAAACGACCTTGTCATGAAGTGCCGACTGGCTTTGGCTCAAAGCGTCTAATAACCCACCTGGAGATCGAATGAAAGGCCATGCTTCTGAAGAAGTGAATATCCATGCCGAAACTTAGCGTCCTTAGTCAGGTAGTCTGCCGAATAGACCTTAGGCCAGGTCAGGCTGGGGTCGTCAGGATGGTGGTTGATGATCTGGCGAATTCCCTTGACCTGTTTATACGTTAGCAGAGCGCAACAGCAGCTTATGAGCGCAGTGGTGGTGTGGGTTACGATAGGATAGCGACAGAGGGCAGCCAGTTGCGCCTCAACGTCGTCGCTCGGGAGGTAAGCGTAGGCCACCATAGCCTTTAGCCAGCCACCACGCTCTTTCCTATCGGCTATGGCCTGCACCCAGGCAGCTTCCTTGGCAGCGTCATCGCTGAGGGCCTCGACGAACACGCCACCTTCGAAGCGCATAGACTCTGGTGCAGAGTCAATGTCGTGCAGGTATTCCTGTTCAAGGTACGTGCGAAAGGTAGCGCCTGGTGTGCCTGTTTTGAGGTTAGTTCCATAACTAGGTTTTAGCTATCAGCTTACCAAGATAGTTGAAATTGTGGGCGCCTGGATTAGCAGTGCTAAGGTCCCAGAAGTGGAAGTGTGGATCTACAAACCTCTGCTCCATCTTTTGCTCCATGCGCGTGTAGGGCTACTCTTGTGAAAAGGAAAACCACGGACCCAAAGAGAAATTGCTAGAAATAGAGTACTTTGGTTTGACGCAAGAAAAGATGTCGGAGGCGACCGGTCCTGTGATGAAGAAGAACCGCACGCCGGAGGTATGCACTGCCCTCCACATCGTCAAAGGTGCCATCGTCAAGGTCTTCGATGCCAACCTGACCACCGGCGTTGTCTTCAACAACAAGACTTGCGGTACGCAAACACGCTTCATTTTATCATCGCGAAGAACGATGGAGAGGGGAATTCGGAGGAGTGGAAGGAGGAGTAGGTTGGCCATCACCGAAACGTAGAGTAAAAGCGGACGATCGTTATTGTGCTTAGGTGTTTTCATTTAAAATCGTAGGGCGCATCGCCGTGCAGTATGACGGTCCAGCCCCTTCGCAAGATCAACTTAAGAAGGTGCGGGCAATGCCTGTCGCTTAGTAGTGTCACACTCACTGTTGCTCAACTTGAAGGTGCAAGACCTTGCCAATGAGAAGGTTCTGGAGAACGTGCCCGTGCATGCCATCAAGATGAACCGAGCCGAGGCCGAGGAGAAGTACAAGAAGGCACCAGTCAACGGTACACACGGCTTCTTTCCTCCGCTTTCCTCCTCCTCCTCTTTGCTCTTCACTTACTCAGCCTTACCAGGCACCTACATCTACGACAAGTACGCCAAGCTGCCCGACACTGTTACTGAGGTGGGCCTGGTGCTCATCGACGACTGGAACGTCAACGGCTGCCCTGGAGAGCACCTGCCCACCACCGGAGGCGTGGGCGCCATCAAGATCCCCCGCTTCAACCACCGACCCCAGAAGCAGGAGCTCGAGTTCATCGTCGAAATCACGCCCGGTACCGCCCCAACGCCGACCTCTTCTTCCTCCTCTTCGTCTGCCAAGAAGGGTGAGAAGAAGGACGCTGCTTCGACATCACAGGCCATTCGGAAGGCCTCTCCTTACGCCGACGTGAACAAGGTCACCAATGATATCGTTCAGGACTTCTTCGCCAAGGTACTGCTTGCCTCCCTTGCTAGATAGGGATAGGTTGCATTGTAACGTACCTTTTGCTGCAGCTGTACAAGGAACTCGAGGGTAATCAGGCGGCGATCGACGCCATCAAGGAAAAGGAGAAGAGCCTCGCTGAGTCTTTCTCTCACAGCCTGGATGGGTGCGTTTCGTTATATCTACCTATTCCTCTCCGTTATTCATTCGCTTAAGTGCGTATGTGTACAGCACGTTATGCATGATGCGGAATGCTGCCTACACGGCCGGCTTCACTGCCCATGTATCGCAGATCTAGAGTCTGTTTGCAAAATGGATTAAAGAAAGATGTGCGATTGTTAAGTGAAAAGATTCTTAGAATGTTATGGATTAGGACTTTTGTACACAGGGGCCCCTTGTTTTGCGCACTTGAAGGCCACAACACAATGGAGAAGCAGAGCGAGCGTGGAGGTAGAGGGGGCAGACCAAGAGCCGGAAAGAAGAGCGACAACCGATTTCTGGCACAGTTCCCACACCTGGAAAAGAAAAAGCTGCTGTCCATCTACGCCCTCTGTGACAGCAACCAAGATGCAGCCATTTCCGCCATCGTGGCAGAGGACGAGAAGCACTTTTTGGAGGCCCACCCAGGGTGGGAGGACGACATCCCCAAGGCGAAGTACACCGAAGTGAAAGGTAGCAAGTTGTGGTTGTTGGCATAGATGAACAACGACAAACTTGTAGTTCTCTCCTTCAAAGGTGACCTCTTCGACAGCACGGACCCGCTTGCACATTGCGTTAGCGAGTGCCTGAACATGGGGAAGGGCGTGGCCACCGGCTTCAAGCAGCAATTTGGGGGAGTCGATGAGCTCAAGGTAGCTGTAATGCATGGTGCACGTTCAGCGGGAGCGGTCATGCTCACCGGCTCATTGCCTTTATGCTCAGGCGCAGAAGGTGGGACCTGGAGGCGTTGCCTTCCTCAAGCGCGGCGACCGGTTTATCTACTATATGGTGTGCATCGTCCGCCGTTCCCCTCCTCCAAAGCTAACGATCTCTTGCAATATAGGTTACGAAAAAGAAGTACTGGATGAAGCCATCATATGAAAACGTGTGGTCTTCTCTTCAGCGATTGCGCGACTTGTGTGTAGAACATGGCGTTCGTAGCCTCTCGATGCCAGTCATAGCAGCCGGCCTCGACCGCCTACGGGTTCACTCCCTTCCCCTCTCCTCCCTTGAGTTTTCGAGCGAGTTAAACTTACATAAATGGGTACCAACAAGTGGCCAAGAGTGAAGGAGATGATCCACCGAGCGTTCGCCCACACTGACATTCACGTCACCATCTACATCTGGGATGGGAAATGAGTGCTGTTGCAATACACTGCCTTGCGCATGTTGGCATCACGATTGTTAGATTTTTTTTTTTTTTTTAAGTAAAAAAAAAACAAACAAACAAACAAAGCGAAGCATGTGTTTACAATTTATATCTAGGCGAGAACTGAACAGTATCCCATCACTTTACATAAAGCAACATTGGTGCACACAGGGATTTTCCCAGCGTAGGTGTTGCAACAGCAGCACACCTGAGGTTCGGGGCAGTCTTGGCTACTTATACACTCTTTGCTGTTCCCGTTCTGGAGATCGCAGCTTTTAGGGGGGAGGGGATAACAATATCATCGGTATCACTCATGCGGGGGTACCTCCTGTTCTGACGCCAGGATACTCGGGAATGATGTAGAGGCTAGAAGCAGAACAAGCAACAATGGGAGGAGTCTCATTCGGAAGCCGCAATTTGTTTGCTCGTAGGCTCAGAAGAGGGGTCGTGGTATATCTTTTCTGTTCACACCACCCATTTAGTCCCATTCTCACATTTCGCCCCTAAACCAGTTGACACTCACGACAGGAGCGCCCAGCCACCGTGAAGTGCCCCACAGACAAAACACAAGCCATCTTCTTGTCGTCGGAAACTCACCGGTACTTAAGGAATTGCTGATCCAACGGGGACCACGGCCTCAGTTAGGAGAGGGTAGTAGGTTGCGCAGATAAAGGGAGCAGTGTTTTTGTAAGAAAGAAGAGACATTTTATTGGGGAAGGGAAGGGAAGCAAGCAGTGTGCTGGCAGAGTATTTTTTAGGGGGAATCTATTCTTCGCTTTTTTTTTTTGGTTGGCGAGGTGATATCACATTTACAGCTCCGACCGTCGGCGGACATCAGGGGCAACTTAATGCTTGTTGTCGGCGATGAGGCCCGAAGCGGTGGAGAAGAGGTTGATGGGCGAGTTGCCGTCGGTGATGAGGAGGGACTGGATGCCGAGACCCTGGAGGAGCTTGGCCTGCATCTCAGGACCGGCCTGCGCGATGGAGGCGATGGTGTCGGCACCGATGGCGGCCACGGTGTCCTTGAACTTCTTGGCCTCGATGGAGGCAAGCTCCTTGGCCTTCTGCAGCTCGAGTTCATCGAGGGCCTTCTGGAAGGAAATCTCGGCCTCCTGCTTGAGCTTGAGCTCATCGAGCTCGGCCTCGGACTTGATCTTGGTGGACTGGGCCTTGAGCTTGGACATGGTCACAGCGGCCTCACCCTCAATCTGGGCAGCCTCAGCGCGGGCCTTGGCCTCGGCGGTGGCCTGACCGGTGGACTCGACGGCGGCGCTCTGAGCCTGGAGCTGGAGGAGGTCCTTGCGGGCCTTCTCAGCCTCGGCCTCGTCGTTAATCTTCTGGCGCTCGAGACGACCCTTGGCCTCCTGCTCAAGACGAGCGGCCTCATGCTTGGCCGAGGCCTCCTGCGACTTGGTGGTGATCTCGATGGCCAGCTGGACTGACTTCTGGAGCGAGTCGCGGGTGCGCTGGTCGACGGGCTCCACCGACTGGATATCGATGTTGGTGATGACCAGGTTGTTGGCCGAGAAGACGAGCTTGTTCTTGATCTTGCCCTTGTCATCAACGCCGAACACGGCGGCGCGGATGATGCGAGCAGACTTCTTGTGGAAGTCATCGAACGAGGCCTGAGCGACGGCGCCACGCACGCGCGAGGCGATGGCCTTGCAGGCGTCACCGACGAAGTCGGGCACCTGGAAGATCTGCGCGGCCTGCTCGTGGTTGGCGCGCTCAATGTCGAAGTGCCAGTTGTAGGACAGCTTGAGCGAGAGACGAGCGTGGTCCGAGGTCTCGACGGTGACGATATCGGTCATGTAGTCGGGACCAAGCTGGAGGGCGATGTCCTTGATCACGTGCGGCCTCTTGGGCTTGTCGCCCGAGAGCGAAAGGATGGTGAAGTGCTCCTCGGGGCCGAGCATGATAAGGTCGGGGCCGTAGACCACGCGAGCCTTCTTCTCCTTGTAGTCGTAGATCTGCACGGCCGTGTTGTGGGGCGCACGGATGGACACGACGCGGGTCTTGTCGCGAGGGCCGGTCGCGTAGCCGCACCTGACGAGCAGCTCCTCGACCGAGCCGGGCAGCTCCTTCTCCCAGAGCTCCTCGTTGGGCTTGAGCATGTAGGACTCGCCGACGACGGCACGCACCTTACCGGTGGTGATCTCGCGCACGTAGATGCCCTCGTTCTGGTCCAGAGGGATCGCGCGGCGGCGCTCGACGATCTCGACGGCCAGCGGAGGCACGTAGTCGCACGGACCCTTGATCATCCAGCGGTCACCGGGGTTGCGCTTGGTCTTGCCCTCGGTGAGCTCCTCCTTGGCGCGCAGGAGCAGGGCCTCCTCGGCCGCGAGCACGTAAACGTTCTGGATGCCCGACTCGAGCCTCTCGCCAGGCCGCAGGAAGAACGACACGGGACCCTTGCGCAGCTCCTTGACGCCGAGCTGGGGCTTGCCATCGGGACCGAGCGGGTCGAGCACGACGGCGTAGTTGCGGTTGGTGAGCGTGGTGATGCGAACCTCGCCGACGACCTCCTCGTACACGTCGGGCAGGTGCATTTCGGCATCGTCGAAGGTCACCAGCCACTCGGAACCGGCCGGGCGGCGCTTGCCATAGACGTCGGTGAAGGTCTTGGTGGCACGCAGGTGCAGCGCCTTCTGAGGCGTGAGCACGACGGCACGCACCGTCGACACGATCTCCTCGTCCACGTGAGGCAGGTAGGCGCCCGTCTTCTTCACCAGCCACTCCTCACCGGCAGCACGAGCGTTGCCCTCCTTGTCAACGCAGGCCTTGCGCGAACGCAGCTTGAGGGCCTCGTTGGGCTTGATCACGGTAGCGCGAATGATTTCCACCACCTGGACCTCGATGCGAGGCTTGTAGGTGCCAGGGCCCTCCCAGAGCCACTCGTCACCGGCCACGCGGGCAACGCCGCCCTTTTTGGGGTCGGCCTCGGCGCCGGCGGGCACATCGACGAAATCACGGATGGCGCGCAGACGCAGAGCCGTGTTGGGGGCAACGACTTGAAGAGCCTGCACCTTGCCACGCAAGATTTCGCCAGGGTACAGAGGGAAGGGCTCCTGCTCGAAGCGGATCTCCTCGTCTCCGTGTCTGAGCTTGACGTTACCGTGCTCATCCTTGGCCACGCCGCCGGTCTTCTTGTCGGTAACGACAGGGTTGGCGATGATGGCATAGTGACGCGGGGGAATCATGATCATGGGGCTAGGGCCCTCGATAACTTTCTCATGTTCCTGTACACGTCAATTATAAAGCGTTACGGTGAGTAATTAGCCCTTGTTGATAACCGATTTTGTTGCAGCTATTGTTTAAATTTTATTGTTTTGTCCCATGCGACTGATAATAGTAGACCAGAACGTACCTGCGAAGTGAACGTCTGGGGACCAAGTTCCACCCGAGTCGTGTTGGAGTTGTTATCCAGCACATGAATGTAGTGGTAAGGCTTGATGCGGATGACAGACGCCATG
>CDFF01072339.1:0-19576 GCA_000826265.1 Acanthamoeba culbertsoni | reverse complement strand
TTTTTTTTTTTTTTTTAAGAAAACGGTGATAATGATGATAATATATAATACCACTACGACGATAATAATAATAATAATAATAACGATAATAACGATATTGATAATGATAATAATAATGATTTTAACCTAAGGTGGCAATGGTGAAAATAAATTACCTGAGCTCCTGGATTTCTTCTTCGCTGATCTTGCCATTGGGGTAGAGTTCCTCCAATCTACGGAAAATTTCACGGAAAGTAGGGCGTTGTTCCGGGTCCATAGTCAGACAATTACAGATTATTTCGTCGTATAAACGCTTGGGGCAAAACTCCGGACGGTCCAATCGATAGCCAGAATCGAGAGCCTTGACGACCTGAAGCGGAGACATTCCGGTATACGGAGTTTGGCCGAAGGAGAACATCTCCCATAGGGTGACACCGAAACTCCACACGTCACTCTTTGTAGTGTACTTACGGAACTTGAATGCTGCATGTCAACGATATTGCAAAGTGTTACATTGTAGCGTATCGAAGAGTAAAGGTAAACTCGGAGGAAAACCTTCCGGAGCGGTCCAGCGAACGGGAACGTTTTTCATTTGCGAGTTGTATTCATTTTCGATAAGGCCGCGCGAAAGACCGAAATCGCACACCTGGGATTGGACAGAAGCGTCGGTCGTGTGTTGCATTGCAACAGCATTGAGATAGTACCTTAACATGATGCTCGCCATTGCGTTTGATTTCCAACAGCAGATTGCGCGCTGCCAAATCCTTTCAGCACAAATGCGAATATTTTTTTTGTGCAAATTAGCTATCTATCCAATTACATATATGTTGACGTGTAACGCACTCTATGGACTATTCCGTGAGCCGACAGATGGTCGCATCCAGCGGCCATATCTCGAGTCATTTGAATCAGTGTCTCAACTCCGATCTTTCCACTGCAAAAACAATGAGAAAAACGAAAGGAAAAGAAAAGTGAGACATGAAGGAAATAAGGAAATGGCGCTATGAAGACGGAATCGTACATATTATCGGTGAGGTAGCGATCAAGAGAACCGTCGGCCACGAATTCCGTTACAATATACAATTCATTCTTCGCCTGCTTTTCATGTTAGTGGAATGCAGCCTTCCTTTTTTTTGGGGGGGGGACATTGTTTAGTACATACGTCGCAAGAGGCAAGACCGAAAAAGGTAACGACGTTCGGATGCGCAGGCAGTTGCCTTTTGAATATAAAAGGACGGTTAGAAATGGTAAAATACCACACATTGCTCTATTGTTATTCAGACTATAGCAAGAATGAGAAGAATGAATGACATTCATACGCCATGATGTGAGCTTCGAGAAGGAATGCGCTCTTGTCGTCCGATCGGATGGTTTTGATTGCAACCGTTGTTGTCCCACGTAACTTGCCCTGCAACCAATCCATACACCACACAAGAATGATTGGTATGCAGCGTATCTGATTGGTCTACCGGCAGCCTTACGGACCTCCCACACATCGCCGAAGTTGCCTTCGCCCAGCTTGCGCGAGAAGACCAGGTCTCCGCTTTCGATGGTGGCTTTAATGCTTCCAGCCTCGCCAACTGAATGATTATTTTTTTAATATATATATATATATAAATACATAAAATGTTCAGCAATACAAAGAATAAAAGAAGGACGTTAAGAAAATTGATGGAAATTACCTTTAAATTTATTTTTGGCTGTTTGAAGGTAATTGGCTATCGCCACGCGCGGTCCCACCTCAAGACCCAAATCCTCCAAATCGCCCTTCCAATGACTTAGAGATTAATTTTCGGTTTTACTACTAATATACAAGAATAGTAATGGAAATATACAACTATACCAAAAGAATCGAATAAATACTATTGGTGGTTGGTTTAAAATAAAATAAAATAAAATAAAAACCTTACCTTTTTGAATTGCAGGAGGACTGGCCAAGTGATGCCAACCTTAATGAAGAGAGGCGCCACATCGAGCAAGCCCAATTCCTTGAGCATGGCTCCAACGTCCTCATCCAACTTGCCTATATATATATATATATATATTCATCATTACTCATTTATACTCATATATACATTTATACTCATTTCTTTATTTTTTTGTTTGATTTATTTATTTATTTTATTTTATTATGAATTGGGTGAGTGAAGGCAAAAAATTTACCCTTTGGGGAGGCCAGCTTTTTCTTGGATCGCTTTTTGCTACTTTTCTTCGAAGTGTCGCTACTTTCTTCCTCCTCTTCAGCTTCGTCTTCCGAAGAGTCGCTATCGAATCCGGTGTAATTTCCGGCCACTTGTTATAACCCAATTTCATTATTATTGTAATTTAATCACAAGGTAATATACTAATTCTTAATTGTTTTATTTCGATGATGATGACGACGACGGTGATGATGGAATAAATGCATACCTTTGCGGCCGGGAGAGGTCACCTTGGCCTTTGAGCTCTTGGAGCCGAGCTTCGAATTCTTGGAAGCGAGTTTCGAATTCTTGGAGTCGAGCTTCTTGGGACTCGGCAAATCGTAATTTTTCGTACCGGACTTCTTTCCAGCGAGCGACGAAAGCTCGCCTGTGACAAAGAAAAAAAAAACAAAACAAAAAAACAAAAAAAGTACAATTTCTGAGTCCATGCGTTATCGATTCATTCCTCTCTCTTTATCCAGAATGACAAAAAGAAAAAAGGAAAAGGAAAAGGAAAAGAAAAGATAACTGTACCAGTCAAGACGATGGTATGTTCGAAGCCAGCGGCAACCGCGCAGGCTTTCTCGTAGATTCCCTGTACCGTTCGCGGTACGTCCTGACTTTTGGTGTCTCCATGGCCGAGACGTCCTATTTTCCAAAAAAAACGTGAAATTTCTGTCAATTACCGTGGATTCTTATCTCTAGTAGTATAGTAATCGCAAGTGTGACGACTACCATTCGAGCCGGAGCCGAACGTGAGCACCGTCCCATCTTCGGCAAGGATGACGGAGTGCTTCTCGCCGGCGGCCACCTGGGTGGTCTTTACGAAGAGCGAAGCGATGGGCATCGGGTTGGCCGTTTCCTTCTTTACAGCCTTGCCATGGCCTGGCCGAAGCAACGAGGAATGGAGGAGGAGGAGAAAGGAGGGGAGGGGGGTTAAGTGCGAGGGAAGTGCGGTGACGAGGGAAAAGAAAAAGGGGACAGTGCGAATGGTACCAAGGCAGCCGTCCTTGTTCTTTCCCATGGAGTACACCTTGCCGTCGTTCGCGAGAAGCAGAGTGTGCACCTTCCCGACGGCCACTGGCCAGAGTGCAGAGAGCAGAGAATGTCGGATTGTGTTGCGGTTGATGACAAGCCCGACATGCGGTGTAGTACCTTGGGTGATCTTGGCTTTGTTCTTGAGCAGCACAATCTCCATGGGCTGCTTTATGTGGTCCGTAATATCAGCTGCAGAGGAGTAGGGGAGAGGGTTAGTTTATATCAACCAAGGAGACGTGGAATAAGAGAGAGAGAGGGGGGGGGCGAGGTACGATGCCCCAGCCAGGGGCCCTGGCGTCCCCAAGAATACACCACACCGTCAGCATTAACGGCGAAAGTCTGGTCGTAGCCCACGCCGAGGGAGAGTACGGTCTGTTGCGCGCGGACTGGTGGCCCCCGTGTAGAGGCGAGCTCAGAAGTTGAGTAGGGCGAAAGAAGAAATGAAAAATGGGGACGGGGTGGACGAACCCAGAGCCTCAACCCGCTTGGGCCGGTCGAGGTCTCGCCGGTTGCCGTGGCCCAACTGCCCGTAGATGCCCTGGCCGAAGGTGTAGACTTGGCCTCCGTCTTTGGAGAAAGAGGGGAAAACACGTGAGAAATATACTTTACTTTGCCACGGTGACAGAATAAAATTACTCAAGGCCGCACCGGTAAGAAGGGCCGAGTGTTGGTCGCCTACGCCAACTTGCGTGACCTTACCCTGAATCTCGAGCTGCTTTGGATGAGGCTCATTGGCGTTGCCCCCATGACCCAGCTTTCCCCATTCACCCTGTCCAAAGCTGTACGCCAAGCCGTCCTCTTGTGGCGGCCAAACACATTAAAATTAAGAGAACAGCTTTACGGTGAAGTATGGAGAAGAAAGGGAGATCCATCCATACCTGTGAGCAGGAGCATGTGGGCCCGGCCTGCCGCAATTTGCAGTACTCGCTTGTTGAGCTGAAAACCAATAGAAATAGAAGGAAGAGGCAACGGCTCCTGAAACTTGGCCTTTCCGTCGTACTTCGTGGGCATGGTGCCCCAGAAGAAAGCCGTGCCCTCACCTTAGAAGAACGATTAATGAGAAGAAAAAGAGGGGGACGAACGAAATGCGAAAAGGAGGCAAAAAGAAATAGGAGTTGTAAGCACCCGTGACACCAACGGAACAGTTCCAGCCTGCATGAAGAAAAACAAGATCGGGAGGCGCGTTTACCGAGCGAGGGTTCTTGTTGTCGTAACCGTCATAGCCAAGCTGGCCGTTAAAATTAAGGCCGAAGGTGACCACTTTGGTGCTGGCCTTGGTCTTCATTTGGACAACGTAAGCATCAAACTTGTAACCCGGGCCTTGCGCAACGACTTTATTGCACCACTTTCTCGAAACATTTCTTTTTTCTTTAGTGCTTGAAAGTGCAGGCATAGCGGCCCTCCATCTCGCTGGATTCCGTGTAGTGACATTCTCCACTTACGTCATGGTACTCACCAGTTCCTCCAATGACGGCAACAGGGCCGTCGGTGGCACCAACCTGAGTAAAGGAAAATGATTTTTTCCGGATTTTGAAGCCCTTAAATTCAAATGAGTCTTACCATCTGAAGGTGAATGCTGTCCTCTTCGTTGAATAGAAGAGCCCAGTTGCACACCTGGTAGTCGGGCAATATCACGAAAGTGCAGATTCCCGAGGAGTAGCCGGAGCCTCCAGTGTTGGTGGTGATGTCGTTGTGGAAGACGTATACATCACCGCTCATATTGAAGCTGTTGCCGTCAACGTATACGTTTCCCTCCAAATTCTGGAAAATACTCATTATGAGCGGAAGGGCGTTGTGTAAGGGGTAAGGGAAGTGGTCGATTTCACCTCTGTAATCTCCATTTCAGTCGTCCTGTGGGAACTGCTGCCTGACGAGGCTGGAATCATTCCAGCGAAGTTCATGTTGATGCTGGTGCTCTCGGCGAAACACACAGCCACAAGACAGGCAAGGACGACGATAGTCCTCAGCATCTTGTCGGGGAGGTGATGAAATACAACTGACTACAAACCCGCCCTTTCCTTTGTTGAGGGTCCAAAAAAGGGTACCACCAATCCCTGGCCTTCCTAATAAAACAACAGCTATATTTGTATTTTTTGGTTTGCAAAAAAAAAAAATAATTATTAAACACTCAGGAAAAGTTATTTGTAAATGCTCGCTTGGGTGGTTGGTCCTGCAGCGCAAGTGCTGCAGCGTGCAGCCCCAGAAGCTTTTGTGTGGTTTGGTGTATTCATAGCACTGGCATCACGGACCTTTTCTCTTCAATCTTCAGTGCCCTCGCTCATTCTCGAAGGTTTGGCGCCGGTTGGAGTACTCGCGTGGCAGACAGGTCTGCGCAGTGGCTTCCTATGGCAGTTGGCTCCGTTGGCCCCCGTCGTGCTAGGCCTCTTCCTCTCCGCATCGGAGCTCGTGCATCTCGGAAACCTCAGCGCCTGGCTTTCACTGGCCTCCGGGTGGCTGCTTGTGCTAGTCTCGTTCGCCGCTCTTCTTGCCTTCCCTCCTGTACCCTTTCCGCCCAGGCCATACTCACTTCCGGGCCGCCCCGCCGAGCGGCAGYATTATGCTGTGGGCTTCCGTCACGGTGAAGAGGACGAGCAGCGCGAGGGATRCCCCAAGCGGGCCTTCTACGTGTGGTATCCTGCATCCTCTGCGCCCTCCTCCGCCACAAGGACYAGAGGAGGGGACAGTGGCGCATCGCACTACTTTCCGCAGTACGCCAGCCAGATGGACCTGATGTTTGAGTCTATGCAGTACCGCTTGCCCACGTCTATGCTCTTCTCTCACCTGCGCCACGTTCACGCCGACACTCTAGCCGACGCGCCCATCCTCGTGCCCCCTTCGTCCACCTCCTCCGCTTCCAGCGGGCGCTGGCCTGTCGTTCTCTTCTCGCATGGCCTTTATGGCTTCCCATCCCTCTACACTCATTTGTGTGCTAGCATGGCGAGTCTCGGCTATGTCGTGGTACCCCGCTACTACTACTACTACTACTACTACTACAAGTAGAACGAAGATTATTGAGTTTCAACAACCCTCCAGATGGCTGTAGGCCACACTGACGGGTCAGGTGCCATCGTCTCTCCCGCCAGTGGACAACTCATCACCGCTTTCGAGCCCTTGCCCGCCTCCCCCTCTGGCAAAGAGATCGCCGGCCGCGGTATGGGCCACACTCAGCATAGTGGGAGAGCAGCAGGGGAAGCTGAACGCCTTGCTCCATTATTACGCAGAGTTGTGGGAATTCAGGAACCGTCAGATTAACGTTCGAATCGATGACCTAGATGCCTGCCTCGACATCATCAAGCGCTGGAATGTCGACTCGGGAAGTCCCTTCTTCGGTTCGTTCACCCAGCGTATCAACCCCCGTTCGACCCTTTTTCCAGGCTTCCTTACTGCCGTTGGTGAACTCGAACAGAGGCGCTCGACCTGGAGCGCGTGGCTGTGGCTGGCCATTCGTTCGGCGGCGGCACAAGTCTAGGTTTGGTGCTTCGCGAGGCCGCGGCTCGCTCCTCTTCCTGTGCCTCTTCTCTCTTGTCTGGTTCTCCGCGAGTGAAAGCGGCAATTTTGTTCGATGGTTGGATGTATCCTTTGGAGGGAAGCGACGGCCCCTCTTTCGATCGCGTCATTCCGCAGCACTGCTTCGAGGCTGCGGTGCCCGCGCTCTTCATCAATGCCGAGACTTGGCAGGGCAGCGCAAACTACTTCCAGTGCGTATTGCTCTGATGACGACCATCAGAGAATCGTCATTTTTGTTATTTGACTTATATTCCATTTCCTGTTGCATGATGGCAACGGTGGTGAAGACTTAATCGGGAGCGAATCCGGCAGCTGTGTAGACTCAGCCAAGGCCGGTGGCGTAGCTTCACCATACAGGGGACGGGACACCACAACTGGAACGACTTCCCCTTCTATGCGCCCATCATCAGCCGGTAACTGATATATGTATATATATATATATTCCTCACCCTCAAGTCACCCACTACCTGTGCGCCTTTGCGAGCGAAAACGTCAGTGTCGACTGACGACGAGTACGTATTGTCGTAGGCTTGTGGGACTTACGCGAGAACTGGACATGGAAACGTCCCACCAATACACGATGGCTATGGTGGATGCGTTTCTCGCAGACCATCTCAGCCCCGCGGAAGCGAGCGGCGCGCGTTTTGCGGAGGTACTGACGAAAGTCGGACCGGAAGTGCTCGCCGACCAATAAATAAGAGTATTCTGCAGATGCTTTGTTGTTTCCTTCTCAGCAAAAAGGGATATATATATATATATCACCAGGGGACTCGTCAGTCCTTTTGCGAGGACTATTGCCACTGAAAAAGCAGACAACGCCAGGTTTCCGAAGCCTATAGTTTTTTTGCAGTCAACCAAGGAAGCGGACGAAAAGCCTATCATCCACTTTTTTTCCCCCACAAGAAATGCTATGTTGTTGAAGACATCATTCACCCAATAACAACAATCGTCTTTGTCTTCAGCCCCGGTGTGGGTCAGCCCCCGGCCTTCGCAGTGCAACGTTCTCGGTTTTCAGCGAAAACCTAAGCAGCAGCAGAAACGCCTGAGTGTACAGCGGAATTCATCACAGCCCCAAAAAGCTCGTGCGTCTCCCACGTACCATGTGTTGCGGCATTTGACCGCGGCCTTGCGCACGGCTCTCTTGGGGTCGTCCAATGCGGATGCAAGCTCGTTTGTGACTTGAAATTATAATTGAATCGAGTGTTAACGGAAATGTTTCATTGATGATGTCTCCAAAAAAATAAATAAATAAATAAATAAATCAAAATCAAAATACCTTTCTTTTGGTATGGGAATATTTTGAAATACGGCAAATCGATGAATGACGAAAGACACTCGAGCGCGCCGATTCGCACGCTCTGAAGAAATAAACAAACAAACAAACAAACAAATAAATAAATAAATAAAAGAATGACAAAAAACGAAACAACTCCTTCTACGATTTACCATTTTGTGTTTGTAGGCCGAAAGACGGATCAACGCCGGGATAAATGCGGACAAATGTTCGCTGACCATGTCCGGCGCCTCCTTCACGAGCATCGCGAGGGTCTTGAGTGTCGACGAAACCAGTCCCTCGTCCTCCGCACCGATCGATTGTACGACCAATGGCATCACCTGAATTTATATGGATATATATAAATAACATAAATAGTTGTTAGATTTTTTTTAAAAAAAGGAGATAATATCTTTAATGATTGTGTGGTTTACTTAAATACCGTGTGCAGTTCGGAGAGGAGGACGGATTTGGGGATGTGTTTGAGGAGATATGAGATTGCGAGGAGATGCGGAGGCTTCGACTTCTCCGACGCCTCGCGAAATCCGCTGAGCAGCATCGGCAGCGATTCGCTGAAAAACCGCTGCTTGTACAGAACCTGTTGACGTTTAAGTGAAAATGATTGGTATGAATATTATAAAAAAAATTAATATGGAAAAAATGAATTATGTAATAATAATAATAATAATAATAATAATAATAATAAAAATTAAAATACCCTGATACGCGAGCTGGTGTTGGCGTTAAGAATGTCTTCGCTGTCGCCAATAATTGTGTCCATCGCCTGGGCGGCCAAAAGAGCCAACCTTTGAAATTTCGCGTAAAGTTGATAAGAACTGAAAATCAGATCTGTTAAAACAACAACCAATCGTACTTTGTGTTTCTCTCTTCTTCTGTGGAGGAAAGCAGAGAAATCAGCGCGTTGGCCACTTCTCTGCCCTTTACATGTCCGCGCATCACTAAAGCCTTTGCCAACTGTTTTTTCGATAATTCATAGTTTAATCAATTTTTGTTTTTTTTTTGTTTTTTTTACAAAAAAAGAAATATGTCAATGAATAAACAAATTGGGTACCCAAGCCAGGGTGCGCAACGCGTCAACTTTTTCATGGAAAGGCGCGATGGAATCCGCGGCAATTTTGCCGCTTAACTCCGGCAACGCGGTCGACAAAAATTGGGTCAATGCAGGCGAGTCTGGATTGGGAGAAACTAAGTATTTTATCACTTGTTACGGGAATATTGTTCATTGGGCGGCGGTGGTACCCTCGGGAAGTTTGTTGACCAGAGCGGCCAATCCCTGCGCAGCCGACAAAGCAACGGACTCATGCGCCTAATATTATCATTAATTCTAGATTGATATATATATATATATCCGCTCATAAAATTTTTCTACATATATGTCGAGATGATGATATATTGTTCGTGGGCTAAACAGATATACGGTACTTTGGTCACTTCGGCTCCATTGGCAATCGCATGAGTGTCGATCAGCGAATACAATTTGGCCAATGCGTCGCCGGCAGAGGTCAGCGGTGACTGCAACGGTAACAAAAAAAATGTTGTTGTTAACAATTCGTATTTATTCGAAGGAAAATAATATGTATACTCACACTCATATATATATATATTATATATATATAATATTATATTCATAGAGTGTGTTCAGATAAAGTGGAACGTACGTCGCGATGAGCGGAACCAACGACGATTGTGAAAATGCTGACGAGAAGCTTCTGCGCGATTGGCGCGTTGGCTTCAAGAGGCCGGAAGGATTGGACCTAAATTTGCATAAAATGAATTCACCGAACATTATGATAACAATAGTGGAATAGTGGTACGTCGTGAGGAAATTTCGCGGAACTGCCAGAGAGGAACAGACTAGCAACTGAATCGACGAACTCGGCCTTTGGGGCGGTTTCAAGTCCTCGAGTGACTGTCCCAAAGATGCGAACGCTAGCGTCCAAAACGCGCACGAAATTTGCGGATTCTGCGACCAATTCCTGCACAATTTTTGTAGGACCAGCCGAGCCAATCAGAACTCATTTTCTTCGGTCGACCGAAAATGGAGCAATGACGGAGCTACCGATTGGGAGGTTTCGTTGACGAGCAATTTGAGAAGACGCGGGCAGTGCGCCGAAGTCCACTCCTCCAACAGGAATTGAGCCGAAGAGCCGATAGAAGCTACGATGCGCGCCAGCGAATCCAAAACGAGCGCCGGGACGCACTCAGCCTTGCCCGCCGATTTGCGTACCTCTGCCCCACGTCATTATTAATCACAATTCGCCAATCGGAGACAAGTCCTATATTTACCGGCCCAATGGGATTCGGCCACTTGAAGCAGCTTGGGGACGAGAACGCGGCACAGCTGGGGTTCGGAGGCGAGCACGACCAGCGCGCCCAATATCGCGGACAAGGTGTGACCCTCGGTAGCCTCGACATGCGCTTCTTCCTCTGCCCGCGCTACAGTTGGAATATGTCGACAAAATTAACTATATGATATTTGAGGAATTTTCATGGAAACTCAAGTGGTACCCCGGGCAACTGTGGCGGCCCCGACGACGTCACCGGTGGCTTTGGTGGCCTTGGCGATGGCGTCCAGCAGTGCCGGCAACGTATGGCGTTCGACCAGGCCGGCCTTGCCCGGTTGGTGAGCCACCATATCCAGAGCCCGGAGCGCATTGGAGCTGGCCAGTGTTTAATTTGATTTATACATTGCAATGTAATGAAAATTCGACTCATTTTCATTAAAAGGATAATTAATGTGATTAATGTGACTGTAGAAATTATAATTATATACGCATGGATATGTCATATACCGAACGACGGCGTCGTGATCCGTAAGAACAGTGGTGGTGAAATGGGCCAAAGTATTCTCCATCTGTTTTGTTTTGTTGTGCTAAGAAAGCTTCTGAAAAAAAAGAGAAAAACTAGAGAAAAGAGTTCAAACCTGTTTGGTGTCGAGAAGATCGGCCAGCAGAAGCTCGCGAAGACCGGTGATTGCGGTTATCTTGAATTTGGCCGCACCGTATGCGTTGTGCTCCACCTGTAACCATTTAATTGAATATATAGAAACGAATAGAAATATATATATTTCTATTCGACCTACATTGAGAATAAATAGAAGATCGGGAAGACGAACCAAAGTGGAGGTGAAAATATCGTAGAGTTCTCCGTAGGGTCGCAAAGGATGGGTCTCCGGCTTACGGTCTGCAAGTATTGTTTTTATTTTTATTTTATTTTTATTTTTATTTTATTTTTATATTTTTGGGTTGCGTTTGTTCAAAAAAATAAGGAAGAAAAAAGGAAGAAAAATGCAGAAAAATAAAAATTCCAACATTTTGGAACAACAAGACATACCAGGAAATTGGCAACTGGCGTTGACAAAGTTGAGGACCAGGTCGAGCAGCGACTGACGGTGCGCCGGACGCTCCTCGAGTCTGATCTGGCGCAGCAGAACAGGGAACGTGTCCTTCAAAATCTCCACGCACGCCCTCACTGGCGAAGCAATTCGTTTCCAAGAATTAGTAGTAATGACGTTGATTGTTGCCGGAACAATATTGGATAAAGATAAAGATAAAGATATAGACACATAATTAAATTGAAATATGATAGTTGAGTTTTCCTCGAAAAATGTGGAAATAATTGGAATACCGGAGGCGGAAGCAGCGGCTTGCAGGATGCGTCCGCAGGAGATGGCGACCTTCGAGTCTGGCGATCGCAGCTCGTGAAGACATTGGTTGATCAGCGGGCTCAAAAATTCCTTGAGAAAGAGTTGTTCAGGACACAAGCAGGAAAGAATGGAATGATCAGTACGCACGCGCAGATTGGACGAAACGTTGACGCCCGAAGTAATTGTGACGACATCTGTCGACAGAACAGTAGTGATGTCGGCAACTGTCATGAGTGCTTGATCGACCACGCGAGCCTCCTTTGACGTAAGCACCTATAGAAATATATATATATATGTTGGAATATCACTTCACATAGTAGTTTTATGGGAAATTTCATCGGGAAGAACTTACTTCGGTGCGCAAGGCTGGCCAGATGTCCTCGACATATCGCGAAATGGTGAGCGAGCCGTAGCGTTGCGCACACAGGGAAAGCGTCTCAAGGGAGTCCAACTGTGGTTCATTATTATTATTGGGGAAAAATAAGGATTCAGAATTCCTGATGATTATTTTTCCATTCATTTCTGTAGAATACGACGACTATGGATGGTAAGAAACCTTTGTCTCTGTGAGTGTTGACGACTCTTTGTCGAGCAAGAAAGGAATGACGTGTTGAGCGAGCTCCGAAGACGCAGCAAAGCAAGCTCTGGAAAATATAAGGAAGAAAGTAAGGAAAACCCAAATAATCATATGGTGCCATTTTGCTCTGTATAAAAAAAAAAAAAAATTAACAAATACCTCAAATTTTGATTGAGAGCCTCTTTGGTGATGCCATATGGATCGTTGGGTTTGGGCGTGAAAGTGACTGGAAAGTAGACGGAAACAACTTCGAAAAGTTCCTGCTCATGGAACATAGATGTCAGAAAATAAATTAAGAGTGCTGCAATTCTGAGCTGAACAAGTTGCATTGTAACCCACCTCGGAAAAGCGAACGAATTCGGGTATCTCTTGGATGACTTTGACGAATGTCTTGAATCCAATGATGAGATTTCGCGGATCGCGCTCACCATCGATGACACGCACGAAGGAAAACACAAAGTCGGCCTTGAGCGACTTCGCGGCTATCACAAGAAACAGGGAAAAGTGGAGGAAAATGAATTCAGCGAATGTAAAACCGGTTCATTCATTTCAGAAAAAGGAAAATACCGGCTTTGTAGTTATCCAGTATGGTGGCGTAGATTTGGAAGAGATTCATGCGAGCGGGTTGCGATAAAGACACCATATAGCCCTGATCCAGAATTTCGGTCGTAATGCTGCATATATATATATATATGCTACATTGTTAGCTACATTGTTTGAAGTTCGGAGTAAATAATCATCATCGATGGCGACCGTACGCGCGAATGAGGGTGACGACATCGTCATCGCTGACCTTGTGGCGAGCCAGCAGGGCCGAGATGCCCTTCAGAACCTCTGTGATGGAGGGAAAATCCTGCAAACGATCGGCATAGAAGGCCGAAAGGAAGTGAAGCGAGCCCTCATCCAGCTTCAGCTCAGGCAGGCGACCGATGATCTCCGACAGCAGTAGAGTGGCTATCGCACAAGAAGTAATATTAGAAACCAATGGTAGCACTGAGTGGTTTGTACAGTAGAATGACAATATCCCAGCAAGACAGGAGGAAGTGCACCTCGGCTGCGGACGGCCTCGTCCTTGGAGGGAAGGTAGTCTGCCATATTTTCAATAAGATTATGCAGCGTCACTCCGGAATGAATGCCTGATTGGTGAAAAGTCCAGTGAGCATAGGCGTATCCTTTACAAGGAGGGTATATTGAAAAGTAGGAATCAAGTGGCTAGATCTACAGAAAGATCTCGAAATTGAACAATCACTGGAATACTTACGCAAGAGCAGTGTGTTAAGCGCATCGGTGCGCTCTGCATCGCCGCTCTCTGGGTTCACAAAGTCGTCAATGACTGCCACAAGCGACTTGTCTCCCATCTTCGTGTTTTTGCTTTACCAATGAATTTTCTTTCTTTTTCTTTTTACAATCATTTATTGGTCTCCCTCTTCGTGCACTATGGCCCTCTTCGCTCTACTGGCGCTTTTTCTCGTTGCTGGCGTGCTATTCTTAGTCTACCAGAGGGTTAGCACTCCCCATTTGTGTTTCCATCAGCCTAATGTCGTAATCGCGATATAGATTAAGCCTAAAGGTTTCGGCGGACCACCACGGGTGGAAAAGTCTGTGCCTCTCATTGGCGCAGCGCTGGCTTACTTCACTAATCCTGTGAAAACTCTTGAGTGGGCTCATCTCATGGTATGTGTCATGCAACCAACCACGAGTTTCACCACTACGACTCTCACACCCTGAACCAGTACGGGAACGTTTTTCGGCTCAACTTGCTGTTCATGGACGCCGTCTTCATGCTTCGCTCCTCCTTGGTTCCTACCTCACTTCGTCTCCGTCGTAGGAGAGTTGTTTGTTGTTGTTTTTGACGGAATAAGACGTGTCTTAATTGGGTTCTCCCCTCTCGGCCGGACGCAGGAAGGCGGTGGCAGCCTTCACAGCACTCTCGATAAGTATTTCTACAATGCCGAAGAAACCGGCGAAATATCCCATGCTCAAGGTACATACCTCTTACATTCTCGATGGTGTGGAGACTACATTCAATACAATATTCACAATACAGTACAAGTAAACGGTTCTTACCGGTGGTTCTGCCACAGGCGTGGCCCATCTGCGGCGTCTGGCCTACTTTTACAACGACCCATCGACCCAGATTCCCGCTTATAACCGGAAACAGATGCAGGAAGCTGTGGCGGACGCGCTTCGTGCCGATAGGATGGAAAACTACAGCCGATGCTGTGTCGAAATCACCAAACGCGCACTCGCAGAGAAAGCTGGCGGCGGATTCTTCGACTTGACCAATACGGTGCGAGCGCTGGTGATGGAGATCAACACTCGCCTCCTATTGGGCGACTCGTTTCACGCCAATCACGGCCAGGCCTTCGCTGACAGCTTTCTCCGATTGGAGAGCGAATCGGCACATTTGTTGGCGCGTGTCTTTTATGACATTCCATTCATTCCTCAAGTTAAACGAGCATTGGAGGCTCGCCGCGCTGTCGCCAGCCTGCTCGAACAGGAGCTCACGAGAATCCGCCAATCAAGCAGCAGCAGCACTTCCACCGAAACTCAACCTGAGAGTAATCGCTTCTTACCACATTTTGACAGATGTTCCTTTGTAACTGTTACATATCAGCACTACTCTATCGACTCGCTCGTGCTACGCAAGAGAAAGGCGGCTGGCTGCCGATTGAGCAGATCGCCGACACAGTGCTTCAGCTGTTCTTCTATGGACACTTTAACACCGCCAATCACCTCACTTGGCTTATCGCTCACATGTCCCAGCGTGGCCATGCGCAGGACTTGTACATGTTCCTGCTCTTGCCTTATAAGCGTATATATATATATATTATATTATATTATATATGCGTTGCTTATCAACAACGGGGATACAGACACCGCGTGAGGCGAGAGCAGAGGCGCGCGATGGGCGAATCGGAAGATTTCGCTTACGAACAACTTTCTTCTTTCCGCGAACTGGAGCAGTGCCTCATGGAAGTCACACGCCTTTATTTCACGACCATGCTTCCTCCCCGCAAAGCCTTCAAGTCGTTTCAGGTGTGCATCAAGGATTATTTATTTATTTATTTATTTATTTATTTTTATACTAGTATTATTTATAATTTGAGGTGAAACATTAATGATTGTTATGAAAAGTTTGAAGGCTTTACCATTCCGGAGGGTTCGTTGCTATGTGTGTCGCCCGTTCTCGGACATCTCGATTCCGACATATTTCCCGACGCCTCTATCTTCTTCCCGAAGCGCTTCGCCCCAACCAAGATAAAGTATGAACATGAGGATTTGATGATGATGATGATGATGATGATGATGATGATGATGATGATGATGATGATGATGATGATGATGCATATGCATGTGATGTGATGATATGATGATGATGATGATGATGATGATGATGATGATGATGATCACTAAGATGAACTCTATTCCTTGTTACAGACAAGCGCCGGGCACGAAGACGGCCTTCGAACCCTCATCGTTCTACGGTATGGCCTTCGTGCAGTTCGGCTACGGAACACACAAGTGTCCGGCGGAGAAGTACGCCAAGAATCTGATCGTGTCGTGCTTCTCTGTTCTCGTCCGTTCGCACATCGTCGAACTCCAGGTTGAGATCTCCTCGAAGAAGAAAAGACAAAGAAAAAGAAAAAAGAAAAAAGAGCTGAAAACTCAACATCACATTTGACAGGACAACACGCTCCCGCAGCCGCGATACGCTACAACGTTTGGTACGGCGGAGCCCTGCGGAGACATTGGCGTGCAACTCAAGCCCTATTCGATCCCCGTGGAGCTCATGCACGAAGAAGACGAGAAGGAAGCTGTGCGCCCCATTTTGCCGCCAGCCCAATAAACTTGCTCGCAATGTGATTTAAGCCTGCGAGGAAGGGTCTCAAATCTTGATCAACCCCATAATTTAAATTCCGGATACATACCAAGTTACAGTTAAAAGGAACTGTCATTCATTATTCAATTGAGCATTGCATAGAGATGATGGGGATTATCAGTTATACTATCACTATAATTTATTATTACAGTTCGAAAGGTTCGGCGTCCGAGAGGAGGATCTGGACTCGTGGTGACGGTCGGCGGCGAATCCACCACACCACGGCCCCGACCGCAGCGGCAAGAACGACAGCAACCAACACGACTGCACCAACTGCTACACCGACTCCAATTTTAACGCCATCATCGGCGTTGTTCTCGGCAGGGAGAATGGAGGGGGATGGGGAGCTTGAGGGTGACGGAGAAGGAGAAAGAGAAGGTGAAAGCGAAGGCGAAGGAGAAGGAGTAGAGGACGGCGAAGAGGAGGAAGAAGCTGATGGCGAGAGCGAGGGAGAAGATGAAGGAGACCCGGACGGCGAAGGTGAAGAGGACGGCGAAGGTGAAGAGGATGGCGAAGAGGAGGAAGAGGCCGATGGCGAGGGTGAGGGTGAGGGCGATACAGTAGGTGTGGTAGACGCTGTGGGAGAGGCTGAGGGTGTCGATGATGGGGAGGCAGAGGGAGATGGAGACGGTTCATCAGGTGGGATGCAGGTCAAGTTGACCTGGGACACCAAAGTACCTTCCAAAAAATCCAAAGCGAAGTTAGCGGGACAGTGCGATGGGCACGAGTAGTATGCAGGGCTGTCGGTTTGGTGATAGCGAAACGAGTAACTGGCACCGCCAGCGCCGTAATTGCACAGGGCAAGTAGGTAGGTCTTTTCCGGGGACAGAACTACGGCAGGGGAGAAGTAAGCCCAGACCTCTGTACGCTCGGACGATGTAGGAAACTCCTCGGCGGGGACTGTAGAGGAACCCAGGACGTCGAATGAGTCCAGCGTGTACACGTATGCCGTACCCTCAACCTGCCCGCTGCCCGAATTTAGAGACAGTTCGTAGCTGAAAGCGCTCACCGAGGTAATGCCCGTTATTGCATTGGCTTTACACTCGCCAAGAGAAGAGGAGCCAGTGACTTCTCCTGACGTGCTGTACACTCCCTCCGCTGAGGAGCAGGTCGGCGAGAATACCCCCGAGCAGGTCGGCGCTACCGTGAAGAAAAGTACTACCACAACAACCAGCGGCGCCTTCCACATCATGTTCACTTCCGTCTCCGGTTACTTGACTTGAATTGTAATGAGGCCATATTTTTGTTCCGGACTTAATTCAATAGGCTTATTATTGGTCGGTGTGTTTCCTGTTACGCGGCAACCTCTCGTCGCGCCGGAGCAGGGGCTGCGGAGAAGACCGAATAAGGACCCTCCGAAGCGGACAAGTGCATCTTGTTCACTCACGGTAAAAAAAAAAAAGTATACCTTGGCATCGTCTGGGGGTGGATCCGGTCGCAGCTTGCGGCTCGACTGGCAGCCCTCCAAAGTGAGCACCTCCTCTCGTATCTGTCGCGCAACGCGTGTAATTTTGGCATTCGTTGAGAGGTCTCATATATGCACAACTTGTGCAGCATGCTGTAGCAGCGTCACGACGCACCTCGTCGAGCACTTGGTGGGCGTCGCGCTCGGAGTCCTTGTCCTTTGACTTCTCCTGGTTCTTCTCCTCCCGCAGCAGATCCTCGTCGCCATCGAACGGGACCAGCGTAGAATAGTCCCCGGCGTCTGTCCTGTTCATGTCCCCGTAGTCCATTTGCTCCGCTCCGTACGTGTAGTACACCCTACAGCCGTCCTCCTCACGTGAGTTGAGTTCCAATGGTAATCCCAGAGAGGTCATCCATCCATGCATCCATGCGTCTATTCATGAAAGGCATACGGCGTACGTTTGCTCGTTTTCGGGAAAGTCGTACACGTCTTCGTGCAGAACGTCCAGGCTGGGGTCGGGCGAGGGGTCGTCCGTGGACTGGGCCTGGCGCGCCAGCTCCTCCTCGTGCGCCTTCTCGCGCTCATCCCGCGCCCTGTCGCCCCGCATGCGCGCGGCCAGCGTCCGGCGCAGACTATTGCGGCGCTTCACGGGGAACGCCGGCGTGCCGTGGGATCGCTCCTCCTCGCGCTGCCGCTTGCGTTCGCTCCGCATGGCTGCATTGTACCGCTCGGCCTCGATCTCCTCGGCCACCATTCGGCCCGGGTCGCGCTCGTGGCGGGTCTCCTCGGCTTCGGCGCCGGTCCACTCGTCGTCCTCGATCCCCTTCTCGATGTAGTACAGCCGGCGCTCACGCTCGTGCTCCTCCTCTTCGTGCCGCTTGGACTCGTTGACCAACCGCAGCGTCTCGCCGATGAAGGACTTGAGGCTGCGCGCCTCGTCCAGCGCCGAGCCGAGCTCGGCGTGCTTGTCCAGCACGCCGACGTTCTCCTCCTGGACCTCCATCGGCACGTCCTCGTTGAGGCCCAGCGTCGTCACCTGTTCGTCGTGACGATCATCCTCCTTGTCGACGATATCGCGGGCATGGCGTGCGGCGATCATGCGGTCGATGTCGCTTTCGATGGCCCGCCGCTCCTCTTCCCACTTGGCCTCTTCGTCGAGCTCCTCTTCTCGGCGCTTCTCCTCCTTATCCCTCTCTTCCTCCTCTTCCTCCTTCTTGAGGGACGATGGACGTTTCTTGTGTTCTTCGAGCAGCTGGTGTCTGACGTCCTCTACGCCCTTGCTCGCCTTGCCTCCGCGTCGCCTTTCGGCCTCGTCGAACCTCTCTTCTTCGAGCTGGGTCAGCTTCAACCGCTCGGCGTCTTCATCGAAGGGTATTCCAAGTGGTACTTCAACCTCGGCAACTATCTTCTCGCCTCGCGGGTTGACATATTCTATCCTGTTATGGCGTGTCGTAGAGAATGAGTAGTCGCCCTCGGTGGTGGTCTACTTCGCGACACGCACGTACTTTTTCTTGACCTTGTCAAAGGGCACAACACCCACGCCAGTGCCGATGGCCTTGCGTGCGGCCTCCTCTTCATCCTCCAGTATGTCGAAGGAGGCTTCCGGATGTGGGGCCATCATAGGAGGAGCGCTAGCAGCATCTTCCACGAGCAAAGGGTCGGGAACTGCCGTTTCAATGGCAAGAGTCTCTTCGGCACTGGGGAGGGGAAGAGGGGAATCGTTTGTAAAGCAGGCCATACAACAACTCCCTAAAAGAAGGTTTTACCCACTGGAGCGGTCTGGAGCCTCTGCGCTGGTGTCTATTTCACTCAATCTCCTCGACATTAGTGGTCAAGCTCCAACCTTCAGTTCTCACAAGGTTGGCTCATCTTCCGACCAGTCCTCTCAAAGAAATTTCAACAAGACTCTCGCAGAAGACAGACGCAGTGACCAGACGTATTTCGTTTCTTTACACCGTTCTAAATAATAGGATTAACTGTGCGCTCTTGATATGAACACAGTGTAGTTTATTCCTCTTGCTTCTCCTTACCACTATCTTGGCGAAGGCTTCCAACGTCAATTACCAC
>CDFF01072338.1:0-18347 GCA_000826265.1 Acanthamoeba culbertsoni | reverse complement strand
TCGAGCCCCTGGTTCTCCACGATGGAGGTGGCCAGGGCGAGAGTCGTCTGGGTGTCGTCCGTGTACATGCCGTAGCGGAGTCCGAGCTTCCTCACGCCCATGTGAGTCGCGTTGATGTAGCTCAGCACGCTTGACCAAAACGCCATGAGATGAGGCGATCGTGATGAGAACAGAAAGTGGAAAGAAGAAACGTGGGATTGACGGTACCGACCGCCAGACTTGACGAACATCCTCTGGATCATCTCGTGGCTGTACCCCTCCACTCCGGCACCGAGAGCGTCCGCTATCATGCAACCGAGCATGGCCCCGACGCATCGGTCTGTGTAGGGGGTGTGGGGAGGGTGGGATCTTGTTTAGCCAACCCTATCCTTTGGAGGAAAATTCCACTCACCTTCCTGGGGCGAGGGGTTCTTCTCCTGGTTGAGGAGAATGCCGCCGATCCTCTCCTTGATGATGGCTTCAGACTGGGGGACGAGCGATGGAGCCTGCAGAGTAGATGAAGACGGGGTGCTCTGTCCCTTAAACCAGGCCAACGCCTTCAGCCCGACTTTCTCGGGGAAGCAAAGGTTAATTCCTATCAGTAATAAACCAAGTACAACCAACATACTTACACTCTACATTATTGAGAACTGTGCTGCTGTCTGGTTCCTTGAGGGCAAGGCCGTCAGGGGTGTCGACGTAGCCAACATAATCCAGGAATCTGAAACAGACATGAGCATGGCGCCGTAGACGTACAGCGAACCAGAGGGAGGGTGAACCGAAAAGGGGTGGCGATGCGAAGAGACAGGAGGGAGGCCACTTCCTGGGAGGAAGAGTCCAGGACCAGAAACGAGTCTCGGCGTCGCAACTCTTGCTGGCTTCTCTGTTCCCTGAGCCCCTTGTACCAACCCTCTTTATCTATTCCCAAGGGACATCCATCTACAGCAGCAACACCGGCAGGGTGAAGAGCTGTGAGGATGGTCTGCAAGGCTGTAACAACGGCAGTAAGCCGTTCGCGGCCTAGAGAGGCACTGTGTTCTTCATCTGCAGCTCTTGCCAACTGCGTGAGCAGAACTCGCATCCCTGCTTCGACTTCTGGCGTCTCCTTTTCCATGCCAGGCTCCTTTGTTCCTTGCTCTTTCAGCAAAATTATTATTGTTCCTCCATTTCATTTTTATTTCCCGCCGCAGATTACATTACGGCCGAAACATTCCTGGCGGACAGCAGAGCAAGCTTCGGCATCCACCAACGAGAGGCGCGCCCAGTTTGAATGTGTCAGTTTCTTCTATCCCTTGGCTCTGTTTTTCGAACCAAAGTAGAGCTTCCAATCCGTCTAATCACCAAATTAGTGTGTTATTTTTCACAGCCACAAGAAGCGTGGCGGTACCATTTGCTGCACGGAGCACTTCGTCCGGGATAGGGTTGGCTAAAACAAGATCACCTGATGCCAACTTCTCGTACCCTACAGCTTCCAAAAACCTGGACAAAATGTGAGGGTAAACCATCTGGGCGAAGGAACGGCAAGCAAACGAGGTACTTCAGCGGGGCGGGGGTGGGAAGAGACAGAAAGCCGTTGGCCTCCTGCGCTGCCGGCCCGATGCAAAACCTATCCGGCCACAATGGTTCGTTGGTCTCGCCAACTTCACTGTCTTTAGTTGCGGCCGTCAGAGAGGAAAGGAGAGCTTGCAAAGAAGACAGAACAGTTGCAAGTTGCTCCAGGCCTTTCTCAGGTGCAGACGCTTGGGTGGCCGCGTTTGCCATCTTCATGAGCATCAAACGCATGCCCGCTTCCTTCCTACTCACTTGGCGATAAGCCGCCCCCACTTGGGGTTGTGCAGCCATTCTTTTGATATTTTTTTTCTTGGTTTTTTCTCTTTCCTTGCTTTGCAGCTTGTTGGGGCCTTAAAATGTGGCGTAAAGCTAGTAACAATTTCGTAGAATGCATACATGTAATGTATGATGGCTTCTTATATTTTAATTACAGGTGTTGCCTCAACTTCGGTCTTGGGGAAGCGACGCGTGGGAGGCCTTCTTGCAAAGGAGGCCCATGGTGAGGCGTTCCTTTCGAGAAATCCAGTTTGTTCGCGATCGCGGCTGCTTCTTGCCCTTCCAATAGATCTTGGACACTTTGTGCACGATCTCTGAAAAGGAAGGCCTGGACACATCCGTTAGTTGGGGAAAAATAAATAAATAGATAATAAGACCAGTACCGCTGATGGGGTCTCCCGCTCCAGCATTGTTCTATCAGCCGACGGATCTTCCTCATCGTTCTATCGTTGTCTTCATCTTCAGGCGATGTTTCAGGATTATCCTGCCGAAAGTCGGCGTCTTCCGCTTCTTCCGTCTGTGTGCCAATGGACAGTCGTCAGATGCAAGCGGAAAGGATGTTTTCTCCCCCTCCCCTTTGGGCTATCGCACCGAAAGAGGAAAGTTGGCGTCTGTGTGTCTTCGTATCATCGCTGTGGCTCGCTCCACCATTTTCTCCAACATCGACTCGGTAATTGGCGAGAGAGCCGACGAGGGAGACGAGGGCGGCGTGGAGGAGGACGAGACCCCACTGGCACTTCGAGTTCCGCTACTACTACTACTGCTGCTACAGCCTTTCGACCTTCGGCTGATGTCATCGAGTATGGATAGCAATCCGTCTATCTCATGGCGTCCCACATAGTCCTTCTTCTTGTGCGCCGCCTTGCGCGCACGCAGAAGCAACTTACGGACCTCAGCGAGGTCCGGCAGGTGCTCCGATGCGGGTCGACTACGAGGCGACAGCCGCTGCGCGTCGACGGCTCGAGACAGGGAAGGAGGATCGGCTTGCGCAAACAAGGCTTCGCTCTCGGAAGAGGGTGGCGATGGTGATGGTGCCGAAGAGACCAGGGAGTGAGGGAGCGATGATTCCCTCGTAAACGCCGGTTGTTTACACTCGGTTTCTGCGGAGGAGGCGCGACATGGCGCATCTGAGAGCGCAGAGGATGATGATGATGATGATGGTATAGATAAGGTCGAAGAAGGGTCCTGTTGAAGCGACGACGGGATGTCTTCGGCCACAACTGCTGCCGGTTCGTCAGGAAGCGGCGTTGTCATTGAAGCAGGCGGCTGTGCATACAAGAGGGTAAACACGCGTTGCACTGCAATAAAATAAGAATTCATTTGAAACGCACGCGAGATATTTTGGTGAGATGGATGAGCGGGGGTCGGCTGCCCTTCGTCACCAATTGCACGATGTCGTCAATGCAGAGACCCTTGAAGGGCTTCTTCCCAGTGAACAGCTCGTAGAGAAACATCGCATAACTGTACACATCCGACTTCATGCTGAACGGCTGATCCTGCAACACTGCAAAACAAGGAAGATGGCAATTGCCATCAATGCTACTGGTCGCGGACACAATCACTTCTTCCTGTGAGTGATGGTTGTACCTTCAGGAGCAGTGCACGGGAAGTACATCGTGGCATCGGCAGAGGAGGCCTTGGCTGCGCCGCCGTCCCAATTGATTTTATATTGGGTGCTCAGCCCGAAATCACTCAATTTGATTTTCCACAGGTTGGTTTCGAACACCTAATATCTCCCAGAGTTATTCTAAGCAGTTATGAAAAACATATTGGAAATGAAAATGGGGGAGTATGATGGAGATGTCCTACGAGAATGTTTTTGCTCTTGAGATCGCAATGAAGAATGCCGGCCTTATGTAGCTCTTCCATCCCCTTCGCCACCTTAAGAGCGATCCTCATCTTCTCTTCGAGCGTGAGGGCATGCCGAAGCTCCTTCAGCACTCGGCCCAGGTCGCCCTGCGGCGCGTACTCCTACAATTGCAGGCGGTTACCCAATCAGCAAGAGTGGTAACGTAGCATGGATGTCGGCAAGAAATGCTGCACCATCACGACGAGGGTGATGCCGGAGACCACGCACACGCCGTAATATTCGATGCAGTATTTCAGCTTGAGCGAGCTGCGCAAGTTGAGCACGTTTCAGCACGAATTTTTTTTGCCCTTGCGTTCTTCCACCGCTTTCGCTCTTCTTCCATCCGGGGAGGAGATGGTTTAGGACCTTAGGATTCCTACTTCTTGGCAGAACTTGGCGATCGAACTGACGTTCTTCACCGCAACGGTACGTCCCCTATAGGTGCCACGCCACACCACTCCCTGCGCTCCCCGGCCCAAGGGCGTCGCAGAGACATCTAGAAGGAAACTCGTCAACCATGATGAGCAACATGATTGTTGTTTGGATTCCCAATGGGCTTACCGAGTGCCAGCTCTTCGATGGGGATGATGGCAAGCCCGGGGGCGGATTCGATGGACTGACATGGATTAAAACTGCCCGAGAGCGTTCGGTTCCGGTTCACGGAAGGCGAGCCGGGCGATTCTGTGGGCGTATGATGATGGTGATGATTGATGATTGATGATTGATGATTGATGATTGATGATGATTACACTTTGGTACCGAGAAGTGATTCAGAGTTACATACCATTGAGCAGATCTGAAAGGAAATGGAGCATGATGGCCTGATTGCCTGCATTGTTGAGCTTGTGAAGTGGCGGCTTGAAAGGATTGTCCTTCACATAGAGGTAGCGAAGCGACGTCAGGTACTCCATTTCGACCGGAAGGGATTCCAACCGATTCTGGTTCAGCGAAAGCGATGTCAGGGATCTGGCTGCCGCCACCGGCTCTCCTATGGGTCATGCAAAAAAAGTCGACAAAAATAAGCACCAACCAGAACAGAGCATCATTGGTTGCAGACGAACCCAAACTGGAATTGGGCTCGAGGATGTCGCGCGGAGTGATGACGCTGAGGCTGTTCTCGGAGAGGTCGAGCTCGGTGAGAGACCCCAGCTGGAGGGTTGGATAGCAGGACGTGAGCAGATTGCACGTCAGGGTGAGCGACGTGAGGCTATGCAGGAGCGTGAGCTCCTCAGGCAGGCTCGGTATACGGTTGTATGCCAGGTTGAGGATGCTGATGTCACGAAAGTTGGGTTCGCCCACGATCTTCATCGGGAAGGATGTGAAGTTGTTGTGGTGCAGCTGAACTTCCTCGATCGCCGTCCAATTGTGATGCCAGTCCGGTATTCTACACACGCACAATCATCTTTCACGTTAGCAAGCAAATAATTAAAATAATATTAACTGAATAATATACACGAGTAGAGTTAAGGGCGCACGTGGACAGAGCCATGTTGTTCCATTTGACCACCTTGACTTGAGGCGCGGAGAGGCGCACCTGCCGGAGCTGGTAGAGGAAGTAGTCGTCGCGGTAGTTCTGGCTCTTTCTCCTCTGCTCCCTTTCCCTTTCCATCTCCGTTTCAAGCGAGTTCATTGGCTTCGTGCTCGTCGCGTTCTCTCGTAGGCTATTGGATCTCTTTTGTTGGTACATCGGTTCTGTGCTATCCTTTTTGGTGGTGCATACAACATGCTCGCATTTTTCGTTATCAGCCGCGATTGGGGAGGGCTCAGTTGATGCACAGGGCGCTGCGCTTGTCGTGGGTGTGGTGATCTCGGAGGTGGCTTCCATTTCCTGCGCCACTTCTTGTGAGCCTCTTGTTTCCGAAGAGCTATGGGTGGAGTTTGCTGACTGTGGCTCCGAATTCCGGCCATGGAAGGGTGATACCACAAAGTCTTCGCCCTCCGACACATACAGGATACTTCGTGCTGGTAGCTGTGAGCATATGGAGAGGTAGTTGGAGCTTGACAGCTCGGTGACTAAGTGCCCTTCTCTGGCAAAAACGCGTTTAATCTCGCGACTAAAACGATTAGTGCACTCTTGTTGTAGCTGCTCGAACGTAGGGGCCTTGGACAGTGGGAACACCTTGGACTCTCGTCTGGCAGTATCTGCGACCAGCCCATTGGGTATGAGTATGACACATGGCAGGCGTCGTGCTGATGCTTCCATTCACATGCTGTGCCAAGTACGGACATCTTTTTCCTCTATTTTCTCTCCTTTCTTTATTGCATTGGCTTTTTCCTAACGACAGCAGTTAAGAAGGTACCAAGAAAACGAACTTTTGTATTTGTTGCGGCCGGCATTGGTGTTTACTTTAAACCGCAATGCAGAGACGTGACGCTCGGCGACCGTTAGAGGCACAGCCCGCGGTTCTGCCCACAGCCACTTTTGCTTCCGTGCGTATGCAAGTGCTTCCCAACTCGAACAGAGATGACTTGCTCAAGTTCCCTAAGGTGCCTCCTCGCCCCTAGGGGCTGTGCCGCGCACTGGAACTCACCGTGTGCGTACTTGGACAGAACTTACAAAGCCAGAAAAGACTTCGCCGAGGGGGCAGCTGGGAGTGCGTCGTGTGCGACCGCCCTCAACCAGTGAGAGCCCAAATGTGCCACAGGTGTGGGGCTCTGCGGCGAACAGTTGAGGAAGCAAAGCTCCATCTACACTTCAAGGCAGAAAACAATGCTGTTGTGTCAACTTCTGGGCTGGACGATGCCTTCTACGAGACGGTTCGTCCGTTTATCAGCCCGGAATCGGATGAACTGCGGTTGCTGTGGATAGGCGCAAGCGACAGCCACAGTCCGCTGTCGCTTCTGCCGCCAGAACTGGTGGCCATCATATGCCGCTATGCGGCATATCGGCCGTCGTGTTGGGCCGACTCCCGCTTGCGCTGGTTTAAGCAACAAGCGGCTGCAAGGCAAGGACTGGTGCGGGTGAGGTTCCGCGAGACGTCCTTCTTCGGCTATGATGGCTACGACACAGGGGTGGACGTGCACTACTGCCAGGCCACTCGGCGGTTCACCATCTTCCATTGGCGGAGTCTGGGCAGCAGCAAGATGAAGTTCACCTTCGTCGGGTTCTGGTCGCATGCAGTGTTTCTCGCAGCTGCCAGTTACAAGTTGGATTGGCGACGGTGGTTCGCTGACATGCCCATTGATGAACATTGTAAATAAAGAAAGTAGGAAAACCGTGTTTGTTTCGCGTTGATTCACATGAAATCGTCTTCATAGTTCTCGTCTACCTCAGCATTGGAAGTGAAGAGGTCCGACTTTTGAAGAGCGGCGTAGGTCCGGATATCCTGCTCTTGCTTCTTCTTTTCTCTCTTTTCCTTCTCCTCCCTCTCCTTCTGCTTCTTTGCGGCCTTCTCTTCATTTCGCATCTCTCGCATACGGTCCTCATAAACAGCTGCCCGACGACGTCAAACTGATCAGAGTTGATAAATCGAAAGGAAGGATTGCCAGCTGCCTTACCCTGCAAGTCAACCTGCTTCTCCTCCTTTGTCTTATTGAGACGGCTGAGAATGGCGCTCATCTTTGACACCTTAACTGTCTTCACCTGGTCAAATTTACTCGTTGAGTGTGGTGGCTATTAACGTGGAAATCCACTGATGCTAACTACCAGTTTGTCGTTCTTGAAGCCAACCTGACCGACATCCATGCCTTGCGTCTTCTTGAGGTTAGAGTGGGGCGTGTAAATGACTGGCACGCTAGGCATCTTGCAACCTGGAGAGGAGTCAGTTCCTGCCCCAGTCGTAAAACATATTATTCACTCACCTTGGATAGAGTTCGCCTTAACAAGTTGCACGCAGTCTTCTAGCACGCCTTCAGGAATTTCCTCCCACGACTCGCCTCGAGGCAGTCGCAGGTAGACGTGAGCCGACGATATGTTATCGACATGAAACCTTGGCAAATTGGTTAAGCTTAAAGAATGAAGAGACGTGGAAATGCATTAATTGGAGAGGTACCAAATGTCTTCGGGAAGGCCATACTTAATCAGCTCTTCATTCTCGTATTTGTCCTTACCCATGTAAATCACGTATTTGGGATCTGAGCACAGCATTGGTCGAGTCAATTATTCGTTGCCGTGATATCAAATTGATAGAATTTGCACCTCTTGGAGTGAAATAGAGTGGCATCTTGATAAACGGTTTACTGCTGAAGGTGGAGAAATACACCAAAATGGACTTTTCTCCTTAATTTCTTCGTTAATTATTGCAATTTACTTTCCAAGTATTGTGCGTAGATGGGAGACAGGCCCCAGTGGATTCCCCTCGTGGACGAAGCGGGTTCACTCCAGTTGCTTACACTTATGTGCCGCGAGGTTTTCACAAACGATGGTTTTGTGGCTTGATTTCCTAGGCAGAGCCTTCTCTGGAAACGTGCAGACGCGGTCTGCTGGGCGCAACCGCCGCTTTTCGCTGTTTTTATGGGCAAGTCTTTACCGTGTCGGCAAGCTGCTCACCTGGCCGGCTGAGAAGACTGTCGAGACCTATCTCTACATCTTCAACCGCGATATCAAGCCAGGTTAGTGAGTTTCTATTTTATTTGTTTTTTTTTTCATTTTTCATTTTTCATTTTTCATTTTTCATTTTTCATTTTTCATTTTTCCAATAATTATGTCCCGTTCATCACCTGAATTCCCTCCCTGTTGCAGGGCGATTCGAACAGTGCAGTAGCCTTCGGGCGGAGAAGGTACGAAGGGGGCTCTTGTTGGTCGGCATGGTCTTGCTGGGCTTCATCGCTGTGCTGCTCTTTCCCTTTGGTATATCCAGTGGCCTCATTGCCCTTGGCCTCCCTTCCCTTGCCTTTCTTGACCCTCCCACCACTCTGCACCTCTACTTGCACTCCCCCCCCCCTCCACAGGCGTTCTCTGCCGATTCGTGTCCGTGAGCCTCGGCACGCGCGACTTTATTTTCGTCCGGCCCGCGCGTCGACAAGCCGAGCTCTCCCTTCACACCTTCCCACCCGGCAGCCGCATACGCGTCGCTCTCCGAACGCAGAATCTGGGCTTCATTCCCCATCTCAGTTCGGCCAACAACCTGGCCAACCCGACCAAGCGCGTCAAGCACCTCCTCAAGGAACTGCAGTTGGGTACGTTGACACATGTCAACTTTCCCATTGGCCCAATGGTGGCCAAGGTCCCATCAATGACAAGGTGTCTCGGTGGTCAGGCAAGGACGACGTCATATGCTTTCAGGAGTGCTTCGATTTGAAAGCCACTAAAATGATCGTCAACAGCCTCGCGCAAGAGTCGACCGACAAGGCGCGCAAGTCGACCACGCAGGACTCACTCGAGGTTCAGGATATGCTTCACCTCAGCCACGACATCGAAGAGGGCACGGTGCACGCCAAAGGTATAACTAAATAAATAAATAAAATATCTATATAATCATTTTGTCCGATATCAATACAAATAAATCATAGTATGACGAAAATTATTTTCTAAGAAATAGATCCGGATTTTTATTTTGTCGACAGAAAAACCGGTGTATCCTTGGATAGTGGCGGACTGCAACCCGAGCTCGTACCGGCTTAACTCCGGATTGGCCATTGCGAGCAGATACCCATTGGCCAATCCCGAATTTGTCGAGTACAGCGATTCAATCATCTGATCGGTCTCTTTCGGGGAGCCTAACGGTAGGTAACACAGATACGCCAATCGGATTGGAGAGGATAAGATGGCCGGAAAGGGCGTGCTGGGATGCTCTGGTGAGTACATATTTATATTTACACTCGAGAAATGTATATTTATACATAATTTATAGACTTATTATTATTGTGAATTTGTCAGTCATTTTGGGTCAAACGCCAGAGGGGAAGGATGTCAAACTCACCGTCTTCACAACGCACATGCAAGCCGGCAGCGCGCCGCCAAAAGGTAACTTTTCTTGTATATTTTCACTATTTCATTTTTTTTTTGAAATATTTAGAGGAAAAACATCATGATTAAACTAACCTAAAACGAAACAAATAAACAAACAAACAAACAAACAATAATAAAAACAGACACGGTTCACCTGCAGCAGATTCAGACACAAATCTCCTTTATTCAGTACTACAACAAGAAGCATGTCACGCCAGCAACGTCGGTGTGGGCGGGCACCGTCCTAATGGGCGACTACAACATCGCTCCACTCAACGGTAAGACTTCCGTGAAAACAAAAAATTCCGTGAAATTTCGCGTATACTGTCGCGGATGGATTCCTAACCCCGAGGTCTGGGGTACGGAACGGGGACAGGCGATCCCGATTGGTGGCGCGACGGGAAGCTGACGTGGGACAGGGAATGGGTGCCCATGCGGGACCTCTTCCACTCGAACCATTTCAGGAACTGGTTTTATGAGGTAAATTATTTAAGTTTCTATATATATATATATTATATATATTTATAATATAATAAACAGTTCATTAAACCATTAATCATTTTTGAATTCTGTAGGACACGGAAGATGGGGTGGTGCGGAAGAATAACCGGGACATATTTCTGCGATTCCAAGACCTGTTTGCGGACCGCCTAAAGGCGGTGGCAGAACTGGCCAGGGAAGAGCAGATCCGACGCAGCGGCGCCGCGTCCGATCGGAGGCTTGGCCGCATGCGCATCGATGCCATTGGGCTGACCAATAGGTTGACAGCTTGGATGGGCCGTCGGCAAGAACGTCGGAGTCCGACAAAGACCTCACGGTCGCTACCCAGTAGTAAAGAGAAAGAAAAAGAGAAAGAAAAAGAAAAAGAAAAAGAAAAAGAAAAGACGCAGAAGAGAGAGATAGTACTGCTGGTCGATACCAGCGATGTAGAGGAGTCTCATAGCTCAGAGGCAGAAGACGAGGCCTCCTTCGATGAGGATGAAGCGGAGGACGAGCTCAGAGAGCTCATATGGAACGAGCTAGCGCGGCAGGCCACCGTTGTGACCGGCTGGCACGGGTGTGAGGAGTGGCTCCGCCCCAGGGAAGGACAAAAGCGAAAGAGAAGCAAGAGAGGGAAGGAGATCAGCAGCGACGGAGATGGCGAGGGCCGTAACGAGGAAGAGAGCGAGGAGGACGAGGAGGAGGCAGTGGAGCAGATGGTCGATCTTCTGGTGCAGCTGCAGCCGATTCCCAGCGAACCGGTGGTCGATATGTTTGCTAGTAAGAGGCGCAGACGTACTCCGCCCGTGGACGGAGAAGAACTGGGCAAGTGGGGTAGGCCAAAGTTGAAAGGCGACCCGCGAGTGGAGTACCTCATTCCCGGCACCTCCATTGAAAAGGACAGGTTCGAGGTGCGTTGATTCTCTTCCTCTGCTTCCCTAGCTCTGCTAAGGGCTTTAAAGCCCTCCAAAGCTGGCCTGTCCTTTTGCGTACGACACACAGGGACAGTTTCCCGACGAAGTGGACTTTAACGACATTGACCACATTTGGGTATTGGAGCAATTCAGGTGCGAACATTTGGACTTGCTTCATAACCAACATGTGTCTTACGCCTCCTGAGCAGGAATCGAAAACCGATAATGGAAAACGTGAGGACACACATCGTCGACTACTACCCGTACTTCTATACCGACCACCTCGGCAAGCGCATTAATTTTGAGGTCGCTCTTCAATGAGTCCTGCATTTGGTAACGATAATAATAATAATAAACCGGTTAGGTGTACCCTTTACAAGGCTCGTACGAGACAGAAAAACAAGAAGTCTCTGCTCAGAGCGCACTGTCGTGGGCCTTAGTATGGCGATAACTTCTAAGCCGGATGTCAAAGCAAAAATACTACAGACGGCCCTCAAACGTATCGCGTCTATTAGAGCCAGACAGCTTCCGCCTCGGCACCTATTGAGAAGCTGCCGTTTCTGTTTTCTTATGGTTTCTCGCAATGGCAGGAAATTAGACGCCACGCCTTTCCTGAATTGAGAAAGTGAGAATTTACCGCAAAAAGAGAAGCATCGCAGAGGAGGACATAAGACTTCTCAGCTTGTTGCGATACTCAGCCTTGCAGAGCGGCTGCACAAGGAAATGTAAGGCCGGCCAGTCAAGGGAAGTTGCGCCAGAGGGTGTTAAGTTAAATGAGCGAATGCGTTATTATGAAAACATGAACACAACATGAGCCAACAGGTGTTTGCTTTGCTTTCTTTTAGTTCTCACTGGCCTGCAACTCGCTAAGCCACTTGCCTATGATGTGCGCTTCCTGTCTGCGCGCTTCCACCACCGAGTGCGGGTCAAGTGGATTGCTACTGCGCAGATCCAAGTGATGCGCTCCGTCCTGCATAAGCGCGAAAATGCGACGTCATTTTAATTAATACCGACCGAAGGGCAACCACAGACCTGGCTTCTTCCCTACCTTAATGACAATGGCGATCAGCGAGTCCGACAGCGATTCCAGGAATCCGCCTCCGTGCCACGGGTCAAGCAGGCCATTGGAAAAGATAATCCGACTTGCATACCGAATATTTTCTCCTAAAGTATTCAGATTTTTTTAAAAAAAAACAGTAAATTCGTCGACCATTTAGTGATTGGGGGGGAGAAAGCAGTGCCGGGAGGGAATATCAAAGGGGCGGGAGAGGCCGACCTCCTGTGTAGGTCTTGAGCCATGTGGGCCGCGGCGTGATGCCCCAAGCGCTCTGGCAGTGGCTGGTGAGGTCGGCCAGCGTCCAATCGCGCGGCGGGAACATGTCGGTGACGTTGTTGGTGTTGGGGAAGTAGATGATCTCGCCGCAGGCCTGGTAGTCCCACGACATGCCGGCCGGTCCCGTACCGCACCCGGTTTGGTCCGCGCATTCCACGAACTCGTCGAAGATATCGAAGCACTGCAGCGGGTCTGCACGGTCGGGAAAAAGACAGAAAATATGAAGGAAAATAGCAGGAAAAAGGATGCAGGAAAAGGCGAACCGCTGCTGTTGTAGTAGAGGCCGGCGGCCTGAGCCAAACCGCGAAGAACGTCGTCGGTGCTGTTCAGCATAATGTGGCACGCCACCTTAATGGGCCAGGCCGGCAGAGGTGCCAAGAAGCCCGTCGGATAGGGATAATCCATCTGCACGACCGAGTAAAACAAAAATTAGAAAAAATAAGGGTAGCACTCAAGTCATGGTTTGTTAAGTAGTTAACACATTTGTGTTTCTAAGAAAAAGGAGGCGAGGAATAGTAGAGGAATTCGAACCATGGCCATGTTGCCGAAGGCGTTGACGACCCACAGGATGAGATGCTCGACATCGTGCGGCTGGACCGTCTTGCACAGCGAGAACTGCTGGGTGATCCGCGCGAGACCGTCGGCGGTCTTGGACAGGTCGAGAAGCCGCAAGAAGGCCTCCTGCACGAGACTCGGACACCTGAACCGCCCGCCCCAAATTTACTAGTCAGGGTACCAATTTCCTTTTTACTTTCCAGAATTTCAAAATTTCCGATCATTTTCATTATTGTTGGGTTCTCAAAGGGACAAAATACAAAGGGATAAATGAAGATAAGCGTACCTGGGATCGGCATTGCGGAAGTCGGTCGTGACAGTCTCGAAATAGCCGGGCTGCATGAGAGAATTCAATTCAATGAATGTTTGAAGGAATATCAACGAAGGGAATGTGGGGAATGCGGGGAATGTGGGGAATGGGCAGCATACGGGACGCTTGCTGTCGGGTCCGGTGGTGGCCGAGGAGACATTGGTGGCCCACAAGATGGGCGCTGAGGCGGCGAGCGCAGCATCCACCACTTGAGGATACTTCATCCTGTGTGGAATGGTAAACGAACGATGGAATTATTGGGTTTATCATGAGATAGGTTTTTCTTCATAAGAAATACCTGATCCAGGCGCTCAGCATACCACCGTAGGAACCGCCGAAGGCAACGACGGGAGACTTGGAAGCGCCGGGAAGGGTCGTCTTCAGATGCTCGATGAGCGTGGCATAGTCCGCGAGGGCCTTTAAATTATGAATTTACAAGAAATGATATTATTATTGTTCTTCCGCTTTATTTATTTATTTATTCGGCATAATGATACCTGCTCGACATTAAGATAGCCAATGTGTTCGCGAGTGTAGGAATCATGGCCGCCAGAGCCGAAGGGATAGGACTTGCCATAGTAGCGGTGCTCTCCGAACACCACCTGTAGATGACAAACAAAGAAAAAAAAAGAGCGTTCAAAGGGGGGGGGGCAAAGGAGAAGAAAGGATCTTGGAGCGGAAGAGGCGGAGCGGTACCAGAGCACCGAAGGTCTTGGCAAGTTCGAAGACGAATCCAGAGTTGTTCCAAAACGCCGAAATGTCGCCCTCGTTGCCAGTGTAGAAGAAAATGGGCCCCCTTCGCAGTTCGCCCCCATGTGAGGAGGTGGCCCTGAATATTCGGAGTAAAAATAATAAAAAAAAAGTCACTTTAACGGGTGAATGCATGCAGAGTCTTGGCCTCGCTATCCTTGCCGCACCAGTAGCCAGAGAAAGTGAGGTAGCGCTGAGGGAAGGTCAAAGGCTGGGTCTCCAAGTTGAAGTGGTCTACGTTCTGTTCAAACCAATTCTCTGTATAGGCGGGAACGGCGGCAGAAGCAAGGCCAAACCACAAACAGCACAAGACTGCTGCCCGGCACAGTGCAGTTGCCCTCTTATCCATCTTCGGCGAGTTGTCTGCTGCAAGAAAACTCGTTTCCTTTGTTTGTTGTGTCGACAAAAATAATTGGCCAAGACGATAGCCAACCCCTGAAGACTGATGGTATGGCCGATCACTGCGATGCCAGCGCGGCCTGCTTGCAGCCCAGTGGCAGAGGGCCATTGTAGGCATTACAAACGGCCTGAAGCGGGTTATTGGGTCCTCCCACGTAAGTCTTCCCCGCGATGATGACCGTAGGGGTCTCCTATTGTGTGAGCAGCGGTCAGCTCACAACCATCGCCGCCATGGTTACATCGGGGGGGGGAGGGAAGAAACTCACGAAGATCCCAAGAGAAAAGCTATAAGAAATAGAGGCCTTGAAAAGCTGAACGCCCAACGGTCCAGTAGCGCAAGTGTGAATCTTGGCATAGTCCATTCCTCGAGTCTGAAGCATTGGAGCGTTGGTATTATTCGTTCCGAGAGTCGTGCTTCAAAATGCGCACGTACCTGATTGACGCAAGCGGGGATGTTGGCCGGAATATTCCTATAATCGCTTTGCATACAGACAGAGAGGTCCCACCAGCCCCACGGGTTTTCCTTCACCTACAGAGGGTTGGGGAGGATGCGTAATCAGGAGTTTGTTTTTCTTCATGGGATGATGATGTACGGTTAGGTTGTGGGCGCATAGAAGGTATAGATTGCCAACGCATTCATCGGGACCTAGTTAAAGGAATACTAATATTGGTGTGTGGCTGTGGTGAGGATACTGCCAAAAGGGCTGAAGACGAACCGTGCAGACACTCAAACTCGCCACCAGCATAGTTGCCAACAAAGAATTCCTCCATGTCCAGAATATCCCGCACCCCAGCCGCTTTCATAACTTGCTCATTCCACTGCAGCGTAAACTCACTGCAGTACTAATTGGCGATTGTTAAGAAAAAGAAGGGAAGGCAGGACAGGCAAGGGGGCTACCGGGCACTTTGACATTTCGAAGCTTTGAACAGAAACTTTGGAGGTTTTAGCATACACCGCCAAAGACACCACGACAGCCCATAACAACAGCCGCATCGTCGAGAGAGGCAACAACAAATAACTTGTGTCCTTCAAGGAAAAGATAAAGAAACATGGCGAATAGAAAACCTCAGCCGTCCCTCTTCACGACCAGGCCTTGTCGTCCATGTCCCCCTTTGGTACCAAGGTGAACAAGTGTTTTATTTCTCGTTTAAAGGTAACCGCTAAGAACTCAATTAGCGCCATACACCAGATTCGCTCTTGATGCACACACGCTCCCTTGACTTGCCCCTCCTGTTGTTGTAATCACGGAAAAGGTCGCTGAAGATGGCACGGTTTGGCGCGAGGACGACCGTAACGGGCACTCCCCCGTGGGGGTCGTACATGGTGCGCCCGGCTTCAGCGGGGTTGATGGCCTGGGTAACAACGGTTATGGGCAATGTGGTGGCATTTGCAGAATAGCGCTGCGGATCGACGAGCACTGCTGCGGCGTAGGGGTCCCACAAGCTATAGCCGCTGAACACAGGCCCCATCAGCTCCTGCAGGGTGACGAGAAGGGAGTAGACCCAGTGGGCCTCCGGAGTGCGCAGATGGTCTTTCTCATGGTCAAGGTAGTCCTGAGTGATGATGAGTTCGCCAGTGGCATCGAGAGGCACGAGCACCACGTCGACTCCGGAGAGCACCACCTGGGCGAGCGCTTCGGGGTCTCCGTAAGCGTTATACTCGGCGTAGCCGTTGGGAATGGGCGTCGGGAAGAACAGGTTGCCTTCCACATGGACCGCACCACCAGAAAAAACGACGCGTCCAATCTTGGACTTGACTGAAGGGTACTTTTCAAGCAACGTGGCGATGCTTGTGGCCGGGCCCAGCGCAAGAATGTCAACGGGCGTGGATGACTCCTCGAGCAACTGAGCCATGAGCGCCGGTGCGTCCGACGCATAAGGGTCATAGTAGCGTTCCGACTTGGGGAAGCAGTGTGCGAGCCCCACGAGTGTGTCAGTCCACTGCTTTCCTATGGGCGCGTTGGGGACGCTTCTCGAGTAAAGGCAATTGTATTGGTTGTTTGCGACCTCATAGAGGGCGTAGGGGCTCCCCCATGTCACCGGAATGTCCTCCCGGCCCATAAACGCCAGCATGTTGAGGACGTTGGTCATACCGGCGGAGAGCGAGCACCATCCCGTACCCGTCACGGTGATAGCCTTGATATCAACATCACGCCTTTTTAGCAGCCACAGGAGGGCCTGCGCGTCGTCCATGTTGGCGTCGGTGTCGACAATGACCGACCGTTTACAGGAACCGCGGGCGACATCATCGGCAAAGGCGAGAGCTAGCAAAGCCAGAATGCAACAGCTAAATGTGAGCAGCCGGTTCATGGCCAATGTGAAGCCTTGTCTTTCTCTGTCGGAGGGAGAAAAGAAAAGACAACACAGCAGGACCATTATAATATTATAGCCTTGTCGACAGATAAAAGCTCCAACGACTGGCTAAATCTGGCAGTTGTTGGAAGGTGCATCACCGTGAAACCGATATTTAGACTCACAATTGACAAAAATAACTTTAATAGTTAATAACTTAAGCCACGAGATTTCTTCAGCGGGCTGAAGTTGTCTGCTAGCACGCGCAGAACAGCTTCGTTGGCCTCACTGCCGTAGGCAGCCAGGCCCAGGCACTCCTGCCGAATCCGATCCACTTCTTGAAATGCTGCAATCGCTTGTGGCATGTGCTCCACATCTTTCCTCCAGTAGTAAACAAACGAGCTAAAGTGAGGCTCATCGGGGAACCAATACAGCAGACTTAATCCCTCCTTGCTCACGATGATAGTGTTGTGAATGGTGTTTCCGGGGATAAAGAAGAATTGGCCCTTGGTGAGCGGCACGTAGCGACCCTGCGCTAGCGTGAGACCAGCGCCACTAACCACATAATAACACTCGGCCTGCGAATGGAAGTGGGGCTCGTGATCCGACAGCTCCCCCAAGGTGATACCCGCAACGCATGGAGAGTCGCTTAGCTGTTTCCAAACATACCCGACCGTCGAGTAACGCAGCGGCTCTTCTTTGGAGTCATCTGTACCGATTGTGGCCACTTCTCCTTGCTGATTTAGCGTTTTGATACCACAGTCCTCCGGTTGTATCGTGGAGTCGGCGCCCAGCGAAGCGAACGAGGCCTCTCCACGCTCGAGCATAGAAATGTACTCGGCTATATTTGGAGGAAGAGGCAGTACCTCTGTGGGAGGCACCAACGAGGGCAAATAGGTCGAGGAAACCGAAAAATGAGGAGCAACAAGGGGTTCTTTACCCGGGGTGGAAGAAGCAGAGGTGAGTTCTGCAAATTCACCGTCTTGAAACAGCTTCTGGCTTTTGACTGCATCTACAGCATCCGCGTACATGTTAGGAAGAACACGCTATATTGTGACAGAACTTCTGTACCTATCAAGCTGGAAAGAGAAAGTGCGAACTGGATTTTTTCCAGGCAAGCACTGTGCCTCTGCACTACCAGTAAATTCTCCGTTGTTAATGATCATTAATTAGCAGAAGAAAAATCGATAGAAAAACTAAGGAAAAATCTGCTCGTTTGCTCTGCACTAGCAACCATGGAACTCAAGCTGTCTTGGGCTGTGGCTATTGTTTTTGTTGGCATTGTACTCGGCTACTTTGGAGGCAAGCTCATGCAGAGGGCGACCGCACCGCAGCAAACGGACTACAGCTCTCCCCCCTCGTGGCTTTCCTACCGCTTCGCCCAATGGCTGGATCGAAGTAACCCCTTTTCTTCCTTTCGCTAGTACCAGACATGCTCACCAGCCACCACAGCTCTTGTTTATTTGCGTTCGAAACTCGTCCCGCCTCCCTACATGGCCCTGCAGCTGGCGACGTCGCATTTCACGTCGCAAGCCCTTCACTTGGTGGCCAAAGTTAGTACTTCTCTTGTCTTCTTTTCCTTCGGCGAGAAGCCTGGTCACAAACTTACGCGACCAACCTTCAGTTGGAGATAGCTGACCTGATTGGAGACGGAACCAAGACCACCGATGAACTGGCTCGCGCCAACGACGTCATAGAAGACAACCTTTACCGCATCCTTCGGTTCGCCACTTTCGTGGGCATTTGGGTCATATTTCTTACTCTTGATA
>CDFF01072337.1:0-26420 GCA_000826265.1 Acanthamoeba culbertsoni | reverse complement strand
TCTCTCTCTCTCTCTCTCTCTCTCTCTCTCTCTCTCTCTCTCTCTCTCTCTCTCTCTCTATGCCAAACGCTTATTTGCCAGCGGGAATGTTTCCCGTGACGCAGGTGCAAGCGGGTGCTTTGGCTACCGTCAGTGAAATGGAGCGCGTCGGTGGTAAGCCCCCGCCCTCGACCATTCGCTCTGTATTGGTGGGTCGAATCCTATTAGTAAGGGTTTCTTTTCTTCCCTCGGTGACCAGGCGTTGCTGAGCCCATGGAGATGAAAGGGGCGCCGAGGAAGAACAGCCGCATGTTCTATCAGCAGGCCAGCGCAAGCAGCGGGGAACTGGACAAGCGCGGCACATTATACAAGCCCACCACCAACATCAAGAGGTATCCGTTTGTGGAGTTTGCGAAGAAGCATTTCAATATCGAAGAGCTCCGGGAGGAGAAGATCGGTAAGGAGGACAAGAAGGAGGAGAAGCGCGAAAAACGAAGGCCCAACATGAAGATGGACAAGTCCGTCGCGGAGCCATCGGCGGCCGATCTCGAGTGGATGGTGCGTTTCTCCGAGAGCCCGCTCAAGTGCCCTCTCCTCAGGAACCTCGACGAGCCCACGGCCAAGCTCGCGACGGACATGTACGTCGCCATCATGCAGTACATGGGCGACTACCCCACGAAGAAGCACAACAATTATGGTATGTACACAGCAATACTGGCCCTAGTTGAGATGATATCAGATTCACACGTGCCAATATATGCCAGACATCATGTTGAAGATATGCCAGACCGCCATCGACAAACCCTCTCTGAGAGATGAAGCCTTCTGCCAGATGCTCAAGCAGACCAATAAGAATCCTAAACTGTACGTGAACGTTTCAATCGGGTTTCGTAGTAGCAGTAGTAGTAGAAGCTCACGTCCGCATGAATCAGCGCGAGCCAGGTAAAGGGATTAGAGCTCATCTCCATTTGCTGCGGCCTCTTTGTTCCATCGCGAGCCCTTGGGCCCTACCTGCTCGACTTCCTACACGTCCACACCAAGCTCACCAGCAACGATTACAGCGAGTCTGAGGAAAAGATCGCACAGGACATCTCCCGACTGGCCGCCGCTGCTGTCAGCCGGTTGGACCGCATGCGAGCCTCCGGCCCACGCACCTTTGCCCCCTCGCAGACCGAGTTCAACGCCATTCGGGTAATCTGACCCTTCTCCACATCCGATACCTCTTCACCCGACTCAACGGCAGATGTTCTATATATATATATACACACACACACATACAACACCAGATCGGCAACCCGGTGCAGTGTCGCGTGTGGACCTACGACACGGCCACGAAGGGAGTGCTGGTGGACATGGCCGCCACCGTGCGCGATGTGACCGCACAGCTGATCAAGGACTTTCATCTCTCCCCCGAAGCGCTCTCGAGGCGCGATTGGCGTCTGTATGGATTCTTTGGCACCGATCAGGATGCCAAGCAGCGATTCAATGGCGGTACCTTTACCTCCCCTTTCCCCTACAACATGCGAGTTGCGCTGGTGCACCTTATTCTGATAATATATGGGAACAATCAGCGGTGGGTATGCTGTTGATGGAGAACGACAATATCTGCGACCTCATAGCCAAGGTCGAGATCAACTCGAAGGGGAAGGAGAGCCTTCACTTTGTGTTCCAGGAGTCGATGTCGCTCAACCCGAGCGCCGAGATCAACGATCCGTTTGCCAACCATCTGCTGTGCCATCAGGTACGAAGGAGGAAAGGTATGCACAATGGATTCGCATCACTGACACTCGGTCAACTTCTACAACCCAAGGCGATCGGTAATGTGACGTCGGGAAAGCACCCCGTGACGGAAGGCGAGGTACGCTGTGATATCTGAGCAGTGTGCTGAAGTACCTCAAGATGACCCTCAACACTAATATACTGCGCCTCTCCTTTCTTAAGGCTGCCTATCTTGCTGCCCTGCAATACTTCATGGAAGTGGGACGCAGCCTTCCGAAGGGCTTGGATCGAAACAAACTCCTCCAAGGCGGCAAGCATAGCGAGTTCAGCCAGGCTCTGAAGTTCCTGCCTCCGTTCGCCTTCGGGATGTACTGTTCTCTCCGCCCTTTAGTCCCTTGCACATCCGTACCCAATGCACATACCCCATGCCCTTCCAATATAGGAAACCAGAGAGCGAGTGGCCCGTAAGCATATTCGATGAGTTCGAACGACTCGACAAGACGATGCCCATACAGGAGGCGGAGGAGCAGTACCTCTCCACCGTCAGAAGATGGAAGTACTACGGATCGACGGTGTTCTTTTGCGAGGTGGGTGATGCTTTTTTTTTCCCATTGTTAGCTTCATTTCAATTTTTTCTCGTTCTCATTTCCGTCACGTACTTTGTTTTTTTTTTGTTTTTTTGTTTGTTTCGCTTGGGCTGGACGAGCAGAACAAGCAATATTTGGGCACCAATGCCGTGGCGGTGTGCCGTGAAGGCCTGGTCATCCTTCGATTGCCGCAAAAGGAACCCTTGGCAGTCGCAACGTTCAAAGGTGAGGATGGCTTTAAGACACGTTGTTGGCTGCGATAATTACACTCCAAGGTCATGACGCAAATCACCGCAGCAATCTCCAACTGGTCGGCTACGAACAACAGCACGGTGGGCATTGTGGTCGGGTCGTTGATGAACCCTCAACGTCTGGTGTTCACCACTCCCCAGGTAACACGACCGCACACCGATGCGCGGCGATCATTACGTGCTGACACTCCCTGGGTGCATGAAGGCATCTCAACTGGTACAGACTCTAGAAAAGGTAGTGGAGAAGCTGGTTCAGGAGAAGAGGCGGGAGGAGGAGAAGAGCAAGCCCATGCCCGGGGCTACCTTCCGCGCAACCTTCCTCACCCACAAGAGGCCCTTCTAACGGAATACCTCACACTCTTCCTTCTTACCTTCTATTTATACTCTCAATACCGCTTTGGAAGACTCGTCAGTTTTCACCTTCCTGTTCCACCTCCATGTTTCTTTTACGCTCTTCTTCGACCAGTGCAGAATGGCCAACGTAGGTAGTGTCATCGGCTCGGCCCTCGTCCTCAATATTATCGTCCCGTGTCATGGTTGAGGTGATCACCTCTTCACAGTAGTCCCACGCGGGGCCGTTTTCCAACTCCTCGAGCCAAGAGTCCTCCCCGTCGCTCCACGTCGAATCCGATTCGTCCAGGATGAATAATCGGCGGGCGGTGAGGGCCATCTCCAGCGACGACCGGAACGTTTCACTGCGCCTTGGTGGTGGCTTTGCCTCGGCGACCTGCTAACGTATGTGGGTGTTGTGTAAGTCTATCCGTTGATATTCGATGGCGCGGTCCACAGTACGTACATGGTTCAGTTTGATGGGGTTGCGGAGGGCCACCAAAAGGGCAGACCGCTCATGAGGCTGTGGCTGATCAGGTCGCTTGGTAAGATGAACTGGCAAGTATGGGGCCAGCTCCTCCTTTACCTAGAGCAGATGACCAGCTTAAGTAAACAGTTATTGCGACCGGAGCCACACCCACCTGGTCTTGAGCCTCCTTCCTAACCGTCTCCACGAGCTCTTGTATCCGTTCACGTAGGTTGCGCTTCCAGTCCTGCCAGTCCCTCTCCCTTCTCTCCTGGGCGGCGATCCTCTTTTCTAGTGATCTCTCCTTATTCTGAACCTCGAGCTCCTGTTGTCTGAGCTTTGCTTCGAGGGACATTCTCTTCTCCTCTAAGTTGGCGATGGTTGTTCGCATCTGCTCCTGAATGATTCGCTTGTCTGAGTTCTGTATCACGAGATAGTTGAGTTGATCGAGTTCCTCTTTCAACTTCATCAACTCCCAGCGTCTTTTCTGCACCTCCTCTTCTTCTTCTGCTATTTTAGCTTTGGCCTCCCCAAACTCTTTGCGCACTGTCTCTTCCTCTCTCATCATCTCCTCGTCCAGCATGGCGAGCACATCGTCTAGCGCTGTGAACGTGATGTCCCTGGCTTTCGCCTTCTCCATGTTACTCCTACTAATACTTCGCACTCTCATCCGCTCCTCCTCTGTCCTGGAGCGTAGTAAGGGCGGCCTGGTACGCTTAGGTTCTTGGTGTTGCTTTGCAAGGTGCATATGGTTTCCCTTCCGCCAGCGAGTAGGCTCGACAAAGGAGTTAGAACCCGGGATACCAGAGCTCTGCTGTGTGGTGGTCATGGCAGTCGCGTCGTTCGCCATATCCCCACTTTGCGGGGTAGGGTGTGCGGTGGTTTCAATGAAGGTTCGCCAGGCCTGAGCCTCTCCGTAACTATCGCCCTTCATGTCGTACGTTCGCCCATCTAACAGGGACAGCTCGAAGACGAGAGGGTCGCGAGGATCAGACCGACAAGATTTAACCTCTGCCACAGGGATTGAACCGATCACTTTGAAGGGGTCCTTCTTCGACGAGTAGCAAATGTGATTGCCGATAGTCTTGCAGTATCGCCGAACCCACCTGGAAGCGCCGGACAGTTTCTTCTTTCTCTTGGCCAGATACCCTTCCATCGCCTTCTGTGCTGAACTATACGCAACTCTTGCATGTCAAGAATGTAACGGATTCTCGCATCCCCGATAAGGAAATGAAGCACATGTGCCAAATCGGAAATTTCACAAGCCTTCCCTTTTCGAAAGGCCACAATAAAATAAGTAATAATAACTGAAGCAATCCAGAAATTAACTGGTTCAAGATGGCCACGGGCTGGCAAGTCGCAGCTTTAAGTCCTCGGTTGGAGGTTGTACCTTGTGCCGCCTTCAGTAAGGTGTGGGACGATAGGGGCACTGGTTCGCACGGTGACATTTCCATTTGGCGAGTAGAGCCCCCGCCAGGTAGTGTCAGCCACACTTCCTTTCAATTTTTCTGTGTACAGAAAGCGAAGGGGGGGGGGCAGGTTTCTTCAGTATTGGAGACTACGCTGAGGCACACCACGGCGAACAACCTCGCGGTTCAGACGTTGTTTTGCGCGAAGCCACAGAAGGGGACATAAAACTGCTTGCAAAACCTGTGGACTACCGTAAGACTTGGGTAAACGCGACTTCACGCCACAATCAATTGGAATGGAAATGCTGACGATACTTCGGGCCAAGGATGACCGCAATACCAAAGGGAAGTATGGTTCTGTTTCCTTATGGCGGCCAGTGCCTCCACCAGGCTATGTGGCGCTCGGAGACGTAACCACCAATTCCCAGAGCGACCAGAAGCCTTCCAAAGACCTCATTCGGTGGGCGTTTTCCTTACGTCTCTGCGTAGTTAACGGCTTCCCAACTTACTGGCTGGCATGTTGAGCAGGTGTGTACACAGGTCCATGGTCGCCCCTGGTCGGTGGGCACACCCACAAGTATGGTGGGACTCTGGAAGCGGCGGTAAGCCGCTCCGTTTTGTGGGGCTTGAGCAGTGGAGAACGAAAAGGTCCCACGCTAACCTATCTTTACGCTCTCATAGGCCAATTCGGAGACACCTCTTTATGGCAGCCAATCCCAATGGACGACATGGGCACAACGACTCCCACATTTAAGAGCGATTGGTGCGCTGAGACCGATCTTCCGTATGTTTTTTTATATTTCCTCCTCGGCCAAGCGAAGTAACCGATGGCGATAAGGTCGCACTGCTTCCCCTTTTCCGTCCAGCCTTACGTGCTTCTGGATCAGCGGGCGGCTGGCAGAGCGTCTCACACGGAATCCCGGCCGAAGGAGGCCCCGATTGGTCGCAAGATCACGCTGATGTCTCACGCCGGTCGCTTCCTGCGGCTGCGCGATAATGGAGAGGCCTTTACAGCCAAATGGGTGGGCGCTCGGGACAACACTTCGGGTAACCTTTCAGAAGGAAGGAAGGAAGGAGCTCAGAAAGTTACCAGTTGTTGACTGAAGCCCTTCATTCTTCAAATGTTCATGCACATAGGAGAGCCAGAGGAGACGTGGACGATGGTCGAGAAGGACCATCGAGCCAGCTTTATGAACAGACACGGCCTGTATCTGTCCTGCAAGCCGTCGTCGGGTAAACGCGCTCGCTCTCTATGGGGAAGGAGGGAGAAGGAGGCAGGAGATCGTATGGCAGGCTTCAGGTACGCAGCCTCTGACACTCGCGTGCGTCACCCATAGGCGAGCTCGAGGGCGTGCCTCAGGAGAGCGGCGAGCGGCAGGAGTTCGAAGTGATGATCGTCAACGACAAGATCAGCCTCAGGTCCGTGTCATGTGGCAAGTACGTCACTGTCCCTCGCAACCCCGATAGGTACGGTTGCAGCTCTTCTCCGCTCCTCTCGCCTCCCTTCTCATCTAGCCAGACACACACGCGCACACAACACCTTTTGCTGGGGGGGGGGGCGTTAGCGACCTGGTGGGCGCTCACTCGGAAAAGCTCTACTCGTGGACGATCAGCTTCCTCGCCATCACCAGCGGTTCGCTCTTCCCTCCCTTTCTCGCCTTGCTTCGCGCTTGTTCACCAATCTCGGTGCATCTGTGTTGTGGTCGCGCAATCCCTCGCAGGCGTCTACGCCACCCTCAGGTCGAACCAGGGGAAGTACATGTCAGCTGAACCCGACGGGACCGTGAGGTTGGTATCGTGTCCGAGGGGTCCCGGGCCAAATGAGAAGTGGACAGTGTATGAGGACCACCGCAAGCTCACCCTCCTCTCGCACTGGGGTCGCTACCTGAGCGTGGCGGCTGGCGCTCTCAGCGCGCGGGCAGAGGGAGTGACTGAGTCCGAACGGTTCTGGCGGTATTCGTACGGCGAGAACAAGGTCCTCATCATGTCCAAGGTCGTCAAGCGCATTCTCACGGCCAGCGGGGATCGCGTTGATGTGAGCGAAAAGAAACCGAACGACTCGACTATATGGACCGTGCAGCTCACCTTCTATTGAAGCAGCCACACAATTCATTTATTGACCTTCCTTTGCTCGAGACTTTAATTACCGAATTCGAGAGCTTGGCCTTCACCGCTTATCAGCGGCTAACCATGGCAAGGCCCCATTCGCACGGCTTTTCGTAACCCATCTTCTCGCGGAGCCACTGGATGATATGTTGTTTCTGCTCGGCGGTAAGCCAGCAAGAGCTCTCTTTGAGGAGCACATCGCTGCCTTGCTATAGAGAAAAGGATATTTGTCTTCTTCACCATGAAAGAGCAGAGAGAGAGAGAGAGAGAGAGAGAAAGATGGTGAAGGGATCGGGAATACGTAGTGCGACTCGTAGGGCCCGGGAACCGAAGTGGACAACACACCACCTTCTTTGTGTGTGATCATTACGCCCTAGCAATAGGAGAGTGTAAGAAGAAAGTTCACGAAGCGGATGGTGCAGACTCAACCTTCCATTCCATGCTTTTTTCGAATCGGTCGCCGTCGGCTAGGCACTCGCCAGCAATCGAGTAGCCCCGCCACAACTCGGCCGGTAAAGGGTCGTCCTCCCAATCGTCCTCTTCCTTCCACGCCCATACCGTTTGTGGCTGGCGCATTGTACAGCTGCAGAGTTGAGGTTTATCTTCCGTTTCTTCTACCTTATGCCGTGGCTCTACTTCAAGACCCTTCGTGCCGAAGCGGGTGCCCAGTCTGAAGAGCTCAAAATAGGAGTACTCACCAACCTAACCCCCCCCCCAAACCAAAAAAAATTCGAGTTCTCAGTTCAAGGTTCTGATCAGAAGAGGCATAAGGTGTTCACCACTCCAGCCTGGTTGTAAATGTCGTGCACAGCAGAGGGAACCAACTCTTCGTAAGGTTTAGCCCACAAGCAGTCGGACAAGGAAAGAGCCCGGACGGAACTAGAATACCATTAACTTGTTATGCTGGTGACTTAGTGGTAGTTTGCCAAGAACGTACTGACTGACGGAAAGAAGTGAGCAGAGGTCATCAACTTCGTTAAGGAACGAGAAGATGTGCAGCGTGAGCTCAGTTGGTAGAGCGCTGAGGTTCAATACTTGCTCGCTGGTCTTGAGTTTCTTCTTATGCTGGTTCTCCGCCGCTTGTTCTTTTCTCTTCCTCTTACTACCGAGCATGTCCGGTTCCTCGAGGAGCGTATTACCTCCCGTGTTTTCTTTTTGGGCATCACGAATAGCCTCCTTCATGAGCTTGCGTTGGTAGGCCAGCATCAACGCCACAAACTGCGGTGGCCCGAAGAAAGCACCGGCCACCACTGTTGAATTTATCCAGTCGCAACCCATAGCAGCTTCGTGATGGTGTGTTCTTTTCCCGTTTTTTGATGTTACAGGAACTTAGTTGTCTAACCCGTTTTGGTTGTGTAACCCCTTGGCATTGGTGGAATTTAGACACTTTCACTTTCAGGAATATTTTCAATAGCAAACTGGGGGAAGCATTTATTGGTGAAGTTGGTAGAAAGCGGCAAGCGACGTCGGATGCGGCTACCACTTGGTTGTCGATGCTCTACCTACGCACGTGGGCGACGTGTGGGTACTATTTACAAACATTGGAAGGTTCCAAGCGCAAGCGTTAAAGCGGAAGGGATGGAACCGAAGAGCCATTGAGGAGCTCCTCGGCAAACTGTTCATCGGCCACCTCCTTTCGACGGCATTTGCCAACCAAGGGAGCCAACTTCACAGCCAACTGGTGCTTACACTGACAACAAGCGAGAGGGGGACGTTAAGACATGTACCGACATGAAAACGCAAAGAATTCCTTATGATTATACCATGAAGGGGGTCTCTCGTGGATCGCCCTTGAGGACGGAGTAGGTGAAAGCAGGACATGAGCAATAGTGACCGAAGCAGAAGTACTTGCTCCATTTGCCGCCCTTTTTGCCGTGGCCCGAAAGCTAGCAAGAGTTGAGTTCCCCATCACTGGCGATCCAAGAGGAGGAAGTTACCTGATAATAACTGCGCCCTGACGGCACAGCTACCACTTGTACCACTCTGTTGCGATCAATTATGTCCAGTGCTGCAAAAAGCACTGCATCAAAGACGTAGTAGAGGCTGTTCGTACGTTAGCACCTCATTGAGAAAAATCAAAATAAAAGAGCGTACGAGAGCAATAAATCGTCGGTCACTGATGAAAGCGAATTAGAATTAATAACCATTCTAATACTTGAGGTACATACACTTTCCAGATGCTTTAACTTTAGCAAATAACTCTTCAGCGACTGCTTCGATATTCTCTGGCTCAGACGAGCTGCTTGCCATCTGTACTCCACACAACTCTACGCGCTTTTCCGCTAAAATTTTCAATTTTTATTTGTTTTTTGCTTGGGCTACATTCATCAGCTGAGCCACTTGTTGCGTAGCCGCCTCCACGTCGGTGAGCGCAAGAAGGCCACGAGAGCCAGAAGCAGAACAAATAAGATAATAATCAGAGTGCTCGTGTTGACTTTCTTGGCCGCTTTCGCTGTTGCCTTTTTCGGCTGGTCTGAGAGCACCAACAAGTACTTGATCTGCGTAACAGAGTGAATCAGTGCGTCTTGGAAGGATTGACACGTGATGCCATATGGGCCGATGCATACTCGAACGTGGTCGTTACTCTTTGCCAGAAGGTAGTGCTCCGGCAACTGCGAGTCCGAAGTCCGTCGCTTGCCATGTGATACGAACTCGGGGTCATTCGCAACCTAAGGTAGGTAGGAAATCAACACCTCGCAACGGGCATCTTGAACGAAATCGGCTCCTTTCCGCACCTCGCATCCGGCTATGAGTCCTATTCGCGACCCTAGCATACTTTTAGGCCAAGAGGGCGCAGATGCCCAGAAGGTCATACACACAGACGCATCAGTCGACAGATAGATCCCTGGAAAATTGGTATGAGGTGCATGTTCCCAAGGGTGAAACAGGTATGAAGAGTAGACGAACCCTCTCCAAAGAGGCTGTCGTCCCTTGCATACTTGGTGTCCAGACCATTCCACAGGATCGAGTGAAAGTTTTCCAGCGAGGAAGCGTGATATCTGCGTGGGTGAACAGACTGGTACCCAAGTCTTCTTCTTTTTCTTAGAGCGAGGACTTGCATACCCAATGACCGTCCCGTGTCGTTGGGCGAGCGCCTGATAGCGCTGGAGCGCTTGATGGACAAATAACTCTGCCGAAAACACCGAACAGTTACGTGACGTGTATCTCCAGTGCTGCTAGAACAATGGCCTCACGGCACTCACCTGTTGCGGAGGACGACGAAGATACACTGTCGAGGTACTCTACTTCGAAGATGTGTTGGGGAAGAGACCCGGATTGAGAAGCCAGAGCGGTTTCCGACAGGAATGAAGTCTTGGCGTCGAACTGACCGCAAGAGTGGAAGCCCAATACACTATGTGAGCTGAAAAGGCAATGCAGGAAGAATAAGTCAATCGACGGCTTGCACCTCATTTACGGTAAGGCACTTGAGCCGGAAACCGGGAGGATGAAATAGCCAATCAAGAAACATTAATGTCTTGAGTGGGAGAGCGCGCACAGCATCTTGATGAATTCATATTTATGAGCAATATTCTTGGCAATAAATAATAAATGAATTCAGAATTAAATTATATTGTTCGTAGAGGGAAACGCACTCTCATCAGCGGCAAGCTCGGCGAGTGGTGGCAATGCATGGACAATATTTACCTGCCTTGCCGTGAGCATGTGAACCAGTTCAAAAGAGAACTCGTACGTAGTCGAAACGTACAAGTTGTTCAAAATCTTTGACTTTGGAGTGAGCGTGGGTGGCGTCACCCGTGCTGAAGGCAGAAGGAAAGGGCTGGCAAATCGTGGCTCGCCTGTAACAACTTAAGGAAGTGAAGAAAAGACTGAGGAGAAGATCACAGCCCTTAGGACTGCACGATATGTATGTGAGCACGGGACTAGACAAAGTTCATGGTCAGATGCATATACTTGGTAGCAAGTGCGGTGCTAATTCGCGCCTCCAAGTCAGGCTTGGAGTAGCTCTTTGAATCGTCACTTGCCAAGTCGTCCATCTTGGTTTTCTTTTGCTCTATTTCTTTTGTAGGCTGCCGACATTGGGACACAGTAAGACAACTGACGTGTTGCCGACGTTGAGACAGAAAGATTGGCCTCACACGGCGAAACTCGTATGGCAACGTTGGAGGAACTTCGAAAGGAGGCGCGCAAGCTGGAGAGCCTGCTTGACGTGAAGCTAGTCTCCTACTCTAAGTTCGGCGCTAATTTTGCTCATTCGACTCTGCTGCGTGAGGAGAACAGCAGTTTGAACACCAGCCCCTGGTCCGAAGATGTTTCAAATTCAATGGCTCTAGAAATCGAACAGTTACTGTTGAGGGTACAGCGACAGTGCCCGCCCCAATTATTGGTTAGAGTCATCTCACAAGGCTCTTTTCTCAGTTAAGTGAAATCAATGACGGCATGACCCGATGTGATGAGAGTATGGCCTTGCCGCACATTCTACAGCATCATCGTGGGAAACTGCACGATTTCCAGCTCGATTTTAAAAAGACCAAGGTATGAACAACGAACCAAGGTGAGGTGCAATGAGGTTTCCACTTGCTCATGCGTGACCCTTATTGCTCAGGCAAACATCACGCAAACACGCGAGCATGCTGACCTTTTACTGTCAGTGCGAGAAGATATCAGGTAGCTCATATCCAAAACCCTCGCCTGTACGTACCAACCGTACTTATTCGTCCCACTCCAGCGAATACAAGAAGAATACGGGCGTAAACTCGCGAACAGACAGCTTATTACGCGAGCGAGGCACTCTCCACGGTATCGACCATATTGCTGATCAACTCATAGCGTAAGTACCCATATGGGTCCGCTTGGTGCATGCAGTGATTCTTTTATCCTCACTCACATTGCCCTAAAATGCAACACAATCAGCCAAGCCCAAGAAACGAGAGAACAGGTGGCGGGTCAGAGGTCATTATTACAGAATACATTGGCTACTCTCTCCGGCATGCAAGGTACCTCCACGGTCCAGTAACGTGTCTTCGCGGGGTTTGGGCTTCGTCTTCTCAAGCACGCATTATATTCACGATTCTAAACGGGTTGGTTACACAGGTGTACTGCCAGGAATAAACTCCATCATGGGCAGCATAAAGAAGAAGAAGTATAAGGACATGCTGATATTAGGCTCATTCATCGGTTTTTGCGTCTGCTTCCTCATCTTCTACTGGCTTCGCAGCTAGAAAGGCCCTGTTATGTACAGTTCGAGTGTTAGACCAACATGGAAAAAAGACTAAAAGGAAAAATAAAGTGCAGAGGGAAAACAGATGATTAATTTGAATTTTCGCTCGCTTGAGTTGTTTGTTTTTGTGCTGTCTTGCAGGATGGAGAACTTCCCTGATCACAGGGACGGTCTGCATAGGTTAGAGGATGAAGAAGAGGTGAGCCTCAGTGACGAACCCCAACTCGATGAACAACAGTTCCCGAACGGCCGAACAGGGGACGAGGAGGACGATTTGGAGAAAAAGCGAATGATCGCTGACGCTGAGGAAGCTGAAGCGCAGGATGACGACTTGCTCGAGTTCGGCCACTCCACTAACTCTTCGAGGTTCATGCAGAACGCGGTCTCCTACTTCTACCAACACCGACAACGCTTCCGTGGCGTACTTCTGGCCACAAGTCTTGTTGTTGTTCTCCTCCTGTTTGCAGTTGTGTTCATCTCTATCTACGACCCGGACGCCGGAACCACCGAGCGCACTGGTATGTCTCGTGCCCTCGTTCTGAGCGCAACAGCCTTAATTCTGTCTCTCCTTTTCTGTTACATACTTTTGTCTACTGGTTGAATGAATACTATGCAGCACTAATATCCATTTTGTCCATGCATCTCAAGTGGAGGACATATTCCTGGCTACTGTGTCGCGAGATTATATCAGGCAGCACCTGCACGACCTCACCAAAGAACCTCATGTCGCCGGCACTGCCGCTGATCACGCCAATGCCCTCTACGTCCACGACAAGTACCCATGGCCCATCCACGCACCCTCCGTCGCGATTTCCGGTGCAGGCCTGAAACATGCTTCCCTCCCGTGTGCATTCCCAGGTTAAAGGAATACGGCATATCGGACGTGCGCATCGAAACGGTCCCCGTGCTGACGAATATGCCTGTGCAACGGTTGGTCGAGATAGTGTATCCCGATAACCATCGCTTTCAGGCCTCGCTCACAGAGCCGGTATCTCTTCTCCCCCCTCCCCAGTTCAGCAATGGGTGATTGTTATGTGCTCACTGCAATGACCAGGCAGTGCCCGAAGACTCGAGGACACAGACCTCGGACGCGGTCCCCACATTCAACGGATTCTCAGCGAGCGGCAACGTCACCGCCGAACTGGTTTACGTCAACTACGGCCGGGAGGAGGATTACGCATTGCTCGCCCAGTGGGTGCGCCATTCCTCTGTGTGGGCTCAATTTATTGCTATGCAACCGTTCACCACTTCGGTCCTTATCACACTGTGTAGAACGTCTCTGTGGAAGGCAAGATCGCGATCGCTCGCTACGGTAAAGGCTTTCGGGGCAATAAGGCCAAGCTGGCCGAAGTGCATGGCGCCGTGGGCCTGCTTCTCTACTCCGATCCTCACGACGACGGTTTCGCCGTGGGAGACGTCTACCCCAAGGGACCCTGGCGGCCAGCCGAGAGCGCGCAGCGAGGCAGCGTATGGCAGGGTGCGTCCTCTATAACGACGGCGGCAATGTTTATGTTCCCTTCCCCTTCTTCACCTCTCTCTGCGCATTTCTCTCGTTTTCTTCTTCTTTCTCGTCCTTATGATCGTGATCATGATCATGATCATCATCATCATCCTGTATGCAGGTCAGGGAGACCCGTTGACCCCTGGCTGGCCGTCCACTCCCAACGGTCCACGGCTCGACCTGACGCAGGCCTACGACGAGAACGACCCGAGCATGAAGGGCTACTCGACCCTGCCCAAGATCCCCGTGCAGCCGCTGTCGTGGGCCGATGCCCTGCCCCTGCTCGCCGGGCTTCAGGGCGATCTTCCCTCCGCTGACTGGAAGGGGGGTACGTTCCCTTCAGCTGACCGCTTCCTCTGTCTCCCCCTCTTCCTTCCTTCCTTCCTTCCTTCCTATTCCAGCCCTTCTGCCCCATGCAAAGGTGAGGCTCACCGTCACTTCGGCCCTGCCCTCGCAGCCCTCAACGTCTCATACGCGATTGGTCCCGGCCCTGCGGTCGTTCATATGCACCTGGAGTTTGACTACAGCACCAAGAACATATGGAACGTCATCGGCAGCATCAAGGGTCATGAAGAGCCCGACCGCTTGGTCATCATCGGTACTCTTGAACACCCCCCTCCCTCTTGCCCACTTCGATCGCGTCCAAGACTTCATATTCATGTGGTGCGACATCGTCAGGCAATCACAGGGACGCATGGGTGTATGGGGCGGGCGACCCTCATTCGGGCACATCGACCATGCTCGAGATCGCGCGCGCGCTGCGCATCTGCATGGCCGGCGGATGGAAGCCCCGAAGGACCATCATGTTCGCCAGGTGATGACGCTGAGAGAGCCATGGGTCCATAGATCACTTGACTCCCTCCGCCCTTTTTCTCACTTATCTGCGTGTGGGTGGGTGGGAATTAATTCAGTTGGGACGGCGAGGAGTACGGCCTTCTGGGAAGCGTCGAGTATGTGGAGAAGCACGCTCATCTCCTCAACGCGCAGGCCGTTGCCTACCTCAACGTCGACTTCGGCGTCAAGGGCACTTCTACGCTTCAGGCCAAGGGTGAGGCACTGCACTCTCATTATTGTGTCTATTCACTCTTCCCTGGGCAGCTTCGAGCCAGCGATGCTTAACTCGGGTGTATGCCAGGAACGCCCAATATGCGGTACCTGTTAGCGTCGATCGTGGACAAAGTGTCCATGCCGGATGGCCGCAAGGTGCGAGAGGTGTGGGAGAAGGAGGAGCTGGGACCGCTGGGCGCCACCAGCGACTTCATGCCCTTCCTCCAGGTACGATTCCTCGCCCTCGCCCTCGCCCTCGTCCTCTCTTCCCGCTTACTTACTTCCGCTTATATTTTCGGCAAATGACATTATTTCCTCTGTACAGGAAATCGGCATTGCCTCGCTGGACCTGCGATTCATCGACCCAAAGCCTCTCATAGGCGTCTACCACTCCCTATATGACACGCCCTACTGGGTCGAGGTACCCTACGGTTCACCAGTCATCGGTGCTCCATTGTCCCTCGGCTCTCGCTCACTGCAGATTTGACCGTTCTGGCCAGCATTTCGTGGACCCCACTTTCGAGCTTCATGCCACGCTAGGGAAGCTGCTGGGAATCTTCCTCATGCGGCTCTCGGGCGAGGCCGTCCTGCCTCTCGACTATGTTCCCTATGCCGAATTACTTCAGTGCGCATCGCTCGCCTTTGGTAGGAAAAAAGCAAAAGAAAAGAACCTCGACTGAGATATCGCTGTGTTTCTCCCTCAGGACGACCATCGCGCAGATCAAAACCATCATTCCGTCCCAGCTAGAACAGGCCTTCGCCGTACTCGAGGAAGCTGGCAAGAATTTCAAGGCCGACGCTGTAGCAGAGATGGATTACATACACCTTCACATGATGGAGCTCACCCACGATCCGCTGGTACGACCCACGGACACGCTGGCCTTCTGTCGACATATTGCATGACACTCTACGTCATCCAGGCGCTGCGCATGTTGAACGACAGGCTTATGCGCGCGGAGCGTGGCTTCATTGAAGCGAGGTAGACTCAGTCTCCCGTCTTCTCTCTGCGTTATGCTCATTCTAAATGTGATCGCGTCCGAGAAACAGGGGCACGCTAGGTCGAGCGCTATTACGACATATCATATTTGCACCCGCTCTGGAGGACTCGTACGCAACAACTTTTCCCGCTGACTTCCTTCTTACCTCCACGCTCAATATCAACATACACCACCGCAGGGCATCTGGAGTGCTGATGCCGACCATCACGCACTCCGTACGGACGGAAAATTGGGATGAGGCACGATTTCAAGTCCTACGCACCGCCCAAATCATCGACTCGGTTAGAGAGATCATCCGCGGCCGCCCAATTTAAGACAAGAACAACAACGCCGTTGCGCACCTGCAGCTGATTAAACCAGCCTAGACAGGACCAGGAAAGGCTGTCTGTTATCTCGTTGCTTATTTATAAACAACGAAAAGAAAATACAATTATTTGTTGTGGGAGCAAAAGAAGGCTAGCACATCGAGCAACATTCCCAGACACTTGGGACAGGTATGGTTTTTGCTGTCGTTGGGGAGGGCTCCCAGAAATTGTGGAGGGACTCTCCAGTGTCACGTACCAGTGGAATGGCGGAAGGTCCTAATGGGAGGTATTCTGTGTGGGGTTGACTGTGTACGGCGAAGGTGACCGAATATGCTATTCAGGGAACTAAAATAAATAAATAAATAAATAAATATATAAAAAAGAAAGACGACAGACATCTGGGTATGCAGCAGCTGGTGGTTGCCCTTGTGATGGGGCTCTTTCTCATGCCAAGCGTACGTTATCATGAATTTGCCTTATGCTGAGGCTTAGCGGCTGTGACTGCAGGAAACAGAGGGTCAACGTGTGGCAGTTGTTGGGGCTGGGATAGGCGGAGCGTCCACCTCCTACTTCCTCCAAAAATGGGCCCCAGGTAAGTCCCACCACACGCTAACCTACACAACGGCCAAAGGCCTTTCCCGCTGACTCAACCACTAGAGGCTCGTGTAACGGTGTTTGAACGTAACGACTACATCGGTGGTAGACTGAAACACATCGTGTTGGATGGAGTGACAGTGGAAGGTCCTTGCTTCCAGTCCACCTGTTCTCCTATCTTACTGAATTTACTTTTCCTATGTTAAGTGGGCGGGGACGCTTGGTCCCAGGTGAACGCTTACATGGTAGAGCTGGCCAAAGAGCTGGAGATACAGTTTGACAACACCAGCTATCCGGGCAATGGTCTTCACTTGCCCAGTTCTTGGGTGTCATCATATTGTAGATACCGACCAGTCCCATTGTGGTGCCTGCAGGGCGGGCCGCTGTCTGGGACGGGCAGCGGTGGTATCCACTATCTTCGAATTGGGTCGGTGAAGCGGAGCTGTTCGGATTGATGGAGTGGCTCAGAGCAAACTTGTGGCTGAACTATGTTGAGCGCGGCAACAGGGGAGCCGAGAGCAAAGCCTTCACCTCTATAGGGGAGTTCACGCGTTACGGAGGCCTTGACCGTATACCTTCCCTCTCAAGCGCGCCTGTGGCAGGCTCGGCTAAACCTCGTTTTCCCCGCTCACCAGAGTGGACCCTTCTCTCTTGCAACGACCTCGTGAGAAAATGGGACATCAACCGTGAACTTGTGTGGAGAAACTGGACGCCATTGTCGCGAGTCATCTATGACCAGGATCTCCGTATCAACTGTGCGTACGCAGGATTCTCAGATCCGAACACTGGACAGGTCAGACTGACATTCCCGATGCCAGCCTTCGCTGGAATGGTGGTTCTTCTCTCCGCGTTCACCACTCCCTACACGGTCGCTGGAGGTACGGCACCACGTGGAGAGGGGGATTCGATCATGCGAAAAATCACTCTTTAAACGAGTCCTCTTCCCTCCAATGAAGGAAACTCCCTATTGGTGGAAAAGCTGCTCGCCAAAGCCGACGCGCAGGTGAATTTCAATACCCAGGTGACCCGCATCGCGCGAGTAGGCAATGGTATGGCATTGATGATGATGATGATGATGATATAAAGCGAAAAGGCTTAGAAAAGGTCTAAAACTCCAACGCGCTACAGGATATGTGGTGACAACAAGCGATGGTGAGCAGCAAGCATTCGACAAGGTGGTGCTGGCCGCGCCTATCGAGTTTGCTTCGCTCCAGTTCGAGAACGTCACTCTGCCCTCGATCGTTCCTCGCAAGTATTTCCACTGGTACATTCGCTACCTTACGGAGTGTAGTGCAGGAGTCGCTGTGCTTTTTCAGCATCCATGTCTGTGAACGCAAACAGGTTCGTGACGTACGTGGTAGCAAAAGCGATCAACCCCACTTATTTTAATCTGCCCGCAACGTCTGAGGCTCCGTCGTTCGTCCTCACATCGGAGAACTCGACCGCTCCCTTTAACTCTATCGCCACCGAGGCTCTTGTACGAGTAATTTGACGTTGTTGTTGTTGCTCTGCTGCTGCTGTTACTGCTTCCGCGCTTACGCCCCAGTACTGTATGGGGTGGGTTAGGGAGCGGACGGTAATGTGATCTTCAAGATCTTTGGGAACGTCAACCTCACCGCATCCACGCTCGACAGGATATTCATCAAAATGACGACCTTCCACGTCCAACACTGGCCTTACACATTCCCCGACCTGAGCCCCGTTAAGGATGCCAGGCAGTACCAACCGGTATTCTCTAGCCACATCCGATAGACAATTCCTTATCTACTCATGTACCTCGTCTGTAACCTTTCAGGTGCTGTTGGACGACACTGGCTCTCTCATCTACCTCAGCTCGATCGAAAGCGTGGCCACGGCTATGGAGGCGTCGGTGATCGCCGGACGAAATGCGGCCCTCCTCATAGCGCACCAGGGCTCGTGAAGAAGGACGAACGCGCGCACCTCTAAAGGCTATCGTGTTTGATCCACGCATTGTTTATTGGGAAGGGGAAGGGGAAGGAGGATAACAACCGGATTCGGTGACCAGTCACTAGATCAGGCCTTCTTGTAGGGATAGGTGTAGTTGTGCAGGCTGCGGACTCCATGCTCGACCTCGAGCATAGCGCTGTCCAGATATTTACATAGGCCGAGGTACGCGAGGCTAGCGCCCACGAACCAGACGAAGTGGAAGAAGGAGATCGGCGAGAAGGGGAGAGTGAAGAGGTAGCCCACAAAGAGGATGAAGCAGGTAGGGATGTGCAACAGCAACCCGTATTTCAGTACTTGCCTCTTGTGGGTCACTGCGGCTTCCATGGCATGCTGCTCAGTGGGCGATGTGCCGCTGCTGGAGCCCACCTCGGGTGGGCGTAAGGGTCGGATGTAGAGGCCCACCAGCACAAAAGGAACTACCGAGAGAAACTCGAGAAGCGCGACCATCCACACGGGAAAGACCTCCTCAAGGTAGACATGGAAGGGCAGAAGCCAAGGCAGGAACAACTGCGACAGCCCGCAGTAGAGCTTGAGCAGGCTGAACACCAACGACACCAGGAAGAACGCATTCTGTTTGAGCGAGTTAGAGATAATGTTGTAATTTATGAATAGGAAAACTAAATTTGTAAAAAACAAGTGAGCAGAGGAGTGGGGATACGTGCCCTGAAGAAGGTGTCTTGTTGTGTGTTCTGTCGCTCCATCTCTTCTATCAAAGCCATTTGCTCTGCACGCAAGGTGAGCTGTGCTCATCTTTAACTTGATTTTGGGGGGGGGGACGAGACCTACCATCTTCATCCAAAGGTTCATCAAGCTCTTCGGACTTATTGGGTCTTCGCCGGAGGGAGCTTATGATAGAGCCCACCGCTGACCTAGGAGCAGCTGGCGAATCTTCTGTAGGGACAACGTCCAATGGTGTAGGGCTGTCCACCTCTTCAAGCATGATTAGTGTTGCTCACGAGAGCGTGATCTTTTGGTACTTTATCGTGGTGTCTTCGTGGCAGAGAAGTGGAAGGAAATAAAGTGAAACCATCCGATAGAGAAAAAGCTTGGAGGATGAACGACGACGCATGGGTCACGCTCTCGGCGAAAGTGAAGCAGGAGTTTGAACACAAGCTTGACAAGCTGCCGTGGCAAATCGAGACCACAGACGTGTGCAATCCGCTACCTTTACAATTCTCAGCCTAAATAGGAGCTAACACGCCTTTGCTTGGGCAGGACGGGGCCGAAGTCTATCGCAGTAAACACAATGGAGTCACGTGCTGGAAGTGCGAGGCGCTATTGGAAAACAAGTCGGTGCAGGAGGTATTTGAGGCCTATTACGAGTGGGGCCACCGGTTGAAGTGGGACAAAGCCTTCCACCCAGACAGCGGCCAACTGGTGAAACTCGCCGAGCGCCGTACGCTGGACTACAGCCGCACGCTGCCCGCGTTAGGCGGCATCATCTCGCCCAGGGACTTTGTTGACTTCAGAGAGTGGACTACCGCCGGCGAAGGAGAGCAACAGACCATCGTCGCGTGGGGCGTCAGTGTGGCTCATGAGCTCAAATCCGAAGTGAGTGGTGTCGTGCGCGGATTTAATCACCCCTGTGGCACGCGGGTGGCTCGCGAGGAAAATGGCCGAGTGCGGTTGACGTTGCTGTGGCAATCAGACATAAAGGGGTGGGTACCCACAAGAGCAGTGGACCAAGCCATGGGGCAGCAAATGCTGCTCACGGTGTCTGGACTTCACGCATACCTGAGGCCAACAATGTGTTAAACACCACGCACCTAGGCTTCACGGCGCCTGGATGCCGTTTCTTGGAGACACCGCATTTTCTCATGGGTTACCTTTGCTCGGTTTAATTCTGAGCCACCAATGAGGTGTTGGAGCCGGTAGTACCGGCACCCCGGAGACAGACGCGTGATGATTCTGTTTGCACACACAAAACATGCAGACACACGTTATTCTGGCCGTCGTGGCTCTGGCCCTTCTAAGCGTGTCTTATGTACAGAGCACAACCGTATTCTATGGCCCGTACGTGAAGTACGCAGGCTACGGAGACACCTTTGGCGCCGTTAAGTTTTGTGAGGACCATGCTGCTGTGTTCGGAGGCAACAGGTGAGCTTGGCCCGGCAGTGAAACCTCGTAAATTGGCAATATGTGTTCTAACCCGTCTGCTTTAGGGTGGAGGTCCAGGGAATAGAACCCAAACTGGACTACGTGAATCAAGTCGTGATAGGAGAAGACGCCGTAAGTGTGATGATCCCAAAGAGGCTCTTCCGTAACATCACGGGCAACGTTGCGCTTAGCGTAGCACCTAACCGGTATACTTCCTTCGTTTTTCCGGCGACGGTACCACTTTGTGCTTTAAAAAAATAACGTAGAAAATTTTTACGTGTCTAGGGTCTACACGATGCAAGTGTACACTGAGACCGTTAACTCGAACTTCGTTATGTCTTTCAACTATACCAACTGCACCAAGTGGCAGTTCAGCAGGCAGGTCGACGCCCCTGTCACCTTCCCCGCAGACCTTCAAGATTTCGGAGGCGCCGTCGTTGCGAAGCGCCACCTCCTTTGGGGAGGCGGAGAGCACGTCCTCAATGGCGAGCCTTCCGATGGTACGTCTCTGAGTTCACCCACCACGTAGTGTCGGTTGCTCGGAGACTAACTCCGCTTCTTCTCTCCGAGCACAGCTGTTCTTGCCGTTGATGCGGAAACCGACCTCCCCACCCAGTTGAGCCTCAGCTCCGCTAGAACCGGTGTTGCCGTTGCCACGGCGAGTGACGGCAAGGTGTGGTTCGCCGGAGGCGCCAACCGTGCCACCCAGACAGTCTTTTCCACGATCGACGTCTTCAACGCGAATCTCGACGTACTACGAGCCCCACCCCCCACCCGGACGACACGTTGGCTCTGGTTGATGTCAAATGCGCTTTTTTCCTCCCTTCACCAGATCGACTCGGATGCCTTTGCTCTGTCCCAAGCTCGCGCCTTCCTGGCCGGCGGTTCCACAAAGGGCGTCATAGTGTTCGCGGGCGGCATTGAGGGATACACTGACCTCGGGTATGCTCTCTTCCTCTCCCCTCCCCTCCTTGTCTCATTATTATTATTATTATTATTATTATTATTATTTATTTATTTATTTATTTATTTATTTATTTATTATTTATTTATTATTTCCCTTGCACCTTACTGAAGAACTCGTATGTGTGTATGGGGGGGGGGTCTAGTGATGGCACGATCGAGGCCACCTACTCGAACGTTGTGGATATCTTCAACCTCGCCACCAAGAAGCGCACCACGGCCGAGCTCTCGGTGGCCCGCGGCGGCCTCACCGCCACCGCCACTGACGATTTTATCGTTTTCTCCGGCGGTGCCACTCGCACGGTATACAATGCCTCCAACTGGGCCATCTTAGAGGAGGAGGTCTCCGACCGCATCGACATCTACCATGTCGCCAGCAACACATGGTCGGTCACCCGCCTTGCCACCGCGCGCACCCGCGTGAGCAGCGTCTCGATAGGAAACGGCTTCCTGGTGTCGCCGGGCTCGTACTACGCCAACGACACGGGCGAGGCCATCCCCACCTACACGTCGCTGGCCGAGGTCTACCTGCTGGTCTACACTTCGCCCGCTGCCAGTATCCGGCCTTTCGCCCTCTTCTCCTACCTCTCCTCTCTCTTCGCCTAAATTCCTCAATACTCTTATATTTGGCCGTTGTTAAGCACATCACCGATTGGTGTCCTAAAGTAGTACAGCCACTATTGGAAGAAAAGAAAAATCAATGCCCAACCATTTTCCTTCTGGGGCAGACACGTTGGAACAAAAGAAAAAGCAAAGAAATCAATCTCGCTCTTTTCAATACATGAGTCAAGCAGCTGTCCCCTTGCCTTCTGCTGGCGCTTCTTTGAGGCCACTCGTTCGACCACATGCCAGCACTTTTTCTCGAGTTGGCAAGACGTCATCCACTCCAAAGAGCCCCTCTTTTTCATCGAGTGCTCCTCCCTCACTTCTTCCCCCATCGCCTCCCTCGTTGGACCTTTGCACACCCAAGCAAGCGTGCCAAACAACCGCCCTCATATTGGTACCGCTTATCTTCAACCAATTAGGGGCTGTTATGGCGCCCTACTCCACCACAACAACTAGAATACCAAGCGCAGAGGGCTATCAGCCACCGCTTTCTGCGCAAACTCAGTCCTTTGTCACACTACCTTCTATTCTCGAGCGAAGTCCTCTCTTCTTTCTGTTCTTGTCAAGCTGGTGGATCGACTTCACTGTTCTCCTTTGTCTCCTCGCTCTCTTGCGTCACATGGCTGTTGCTGGTGGTCGAGCAGTAAGCCCAGCATTCGAGGTTTATTTTCTGCCTTACTTCTCTACCGCCCTTTTCTTAAGACGAAGTCCTCCAGGGAAGCGACGCACGATTGAAGACCTTGCTACACGTATTCCTGTTCTTTGCCACCTTCTTTAACGTTCGCGAGAGTAGTGCCCTTGTATGCACCGTGTTCATGCTTCTTGCCAGCACTTCCAAGGCCAAGGCTGACACCATCGATCGTACTGCCTCCTCCCTCTTGAACGGCTCCTCAAGGAAGGCGAGTCTGATACCGCTATACGGCGTTGTCCACAGGGGAAGCTGCAAGGCACATGCAAGGACATGTGCACCCGCTCTGTACGCGCGTCGTGAACACCATGTGGTGGGCTCTACTCATCGGCACCACCGACGTAGCCTTCATGTTGCCTCATCTCGCCTGCTTGCTCATTGCCTATAGTCTCTTCTCCTCCAATGTCCGCTTTCGATTCGCAATTGGGGTAGGTTCTGCCCAGGATTACACTGTAACTCACTAACGTTGCTTTGTTGATGTTGATTGGTATTCAGGTCGCGTCGAGCTTTCTTATATTTCCGCTTCTCATTGTCGTGTCATACATGCTGGACACAGTGTACCGACGAGTCCTTCATTTTGCTTTCGCTCCACAAGGTATCGTGTTCTCGCGATACCTCTCCTTCGATGTGATGCTGCTTCAGTCAGCAAGCTTTATCTATCACGTAATCATTACCGCCAAGCTCTCTTCATGATCAGCTGATCATTTTTTACATGTAATAAATGGAAAGCTGTTCCCTCTCGCCCTGCTGGTAGTCGTAAGCCTAATATATTGTCTTACATGCTTCAGACTTCAATTTCAAAGGTAGTTTCCTGTGCACTAAAAGTTATCGTGCACGATTTGGTAAACGTTCAGGCCCACCACAAGGCCAACTAGCACTACAATAACAACAATCAACCCATAGGCCGTGCCTACGGAGTATTTCATCATCCATGCTGGGAGCCGCTGGAAGCTGGTGAGAGTCTCCTCCTCCCCCGCCTCCTCGTCTCCATCTACATCATCCAGGGCGGCCTTTGATGTAGTGCGCTCCTTGACGAGATAAGATGACGACTCTCTCTTTCCAGCCTCGCCAGCTGCACGAGCATGCGTTTTGCTCCAGCGGACCGCGCGGATATAGATAAGCAGGGGAAGGACGAAGTTGATTGTAGACTGCAGGAAGAGCGATGCGAAGTTGATGACCGTTGTGAGACCGCTACCGGTGTAGAAGGGAATGGCGACGATCCAGGGAAAGATGACCGAGAAGAAGAACGCCCAGTATTTGTTGCACAGGTTGTTGTCGATAAGATTGTACCGAACGATGATCCTGGATCACGCGCATTACCGTGAGTGGTGAAGCTCGTGGTGCATATTGCAAGTCGTACGCATAGACTGGAATAGAGGTAACGAAGATCGCCGCAGGGATGAAGTATCCGCTTACGCCCGAAAGCACAAAGCAGCCGTCGCAGTGCGACTGCAGCATGGTCAGCAGGTTATTGTCTCCCGTGTACACGAACGCAAGTGCGCCTAAACCTCAAAGAATCAGATATGCAGGGGTAAGGAAGCACGGGAGAGGTCTGACCAATGATGCCTACGAAGTAAAACACAATAGAAGCGATCGTGGTGCTGGCGACGAGGCTCGGCTTGACGGAGACATGAGGCGCCTTCTCGCTGCACCAACTCGGCACGGTGATGGCCATCACAAAATTGAACCTATCCGACCGACCCAACAATAAATATTTTTTCTCTTTTAGGACTGTCACAAGGCAAGGTTGCAATGTTGTACATGATGGTGCCGAGGACGTTGGTTTGCGAGGAGGTGACCACTGGAATGCTTCCTTCAACTCCCTTCCTGAAAAAGTCCACCTGTAGGCAAGATTCAGATCTCAGACTGCATTGAGGGGAGGGCTTCAGGTACCGTCCACAGAAGGACAATGGCGATAAGAGAAACGACTGCAGCTAATTTCACATGTTTTCCATGTCAGGCGTCTGATCGAAAATGTGAGAAAGCAGATGAAGCAAAGAAGGAACCTTCTTGGACGATGATGTTCTTGTTCAGATTGAGGTATCCGAGTGGGGCGACTATCAACAGAATAATGATCATTCCCAGAGACAGCACGAATGACTGCTGAGTTTTGAGGATGACAGTGCAGAAGCAGGTAAGAACCAGCACGGAAGATATCCGTTGATCTCCAAACGTAAACATCAATCCGTGTGTTATACGTCTCCAAACGGTGTGATGTCTGTTCCTGGAGTGTCCTCGCAACGCCATCCGAAGCTAGGGTAGAACTCAAGCCCGCAGGTCTGCTTAATCGCCACCAGAGCGAAGTCGAGGGTCTGTAGAGAAGAACAGAAAGTGAAAATAGGCTCGACACCAGAGTTGCTGAGGAGGGATGAACCTGCGCTGAGACGATGAGTGAGGCCATGATGAGCGATAGAAGGGAGACAATGAGGATGAAGAGGACTGTCAGATAGAACCATCGAGGAAAAAAGAACTTGACCAGCGTCGTCAGCTCAACCTTGCCCTGCACACCCTGTCAACAATTCCGCGTTAAGGGATGAAGATAGGAGAGCCGACCTGGAAGTGGCTGTTTCCCGGAACGAGGGCCATGGAGTGAACTAGGAGGAGTGAGGAGAACAGACACACCGCCCACATAAACGCTACTACTACGAGCGGGGTAACCCATCCAGCCTCCTGGACCACTACTGGTATGGAAACGATGGCTGCCGTAGGACGAGTTGTGTCACGTGGAACAAGAAGCGGAGTAGTGAGCATCAAAAGAAACGGGCGAGGAAGGAGTTGTGTAGTGGAGCAACAGTGTGAAGGGTTTGGGAAGGATATACCCGGGCCGGTGATGGAGTTAATGAGCAGGCACATGCTTCCAAAAGTGCCGATGGCTTTGTCGCCATCCTCTTCTGTCAGTTGGGGAGACTTCGTCCACCAGCGGCGCCAAAAGTGATATTTCGGCTCAACCAACAAAGGACTCCCTTCAGCAACAGAGAAGCCAACTTGGCCAACTCCTAGATGTTCAGCATTTCTTGCGTGTTGGTAGTTGTCGGTCAACATGATGGACGGAGGAAGTGTTCGGCGCCGTTTTGGGTGAAGAGGGTGAAAAAAATGGTTAAGAGTGGGCGGAGGCTGAGAGATGAATCTTCAGAAGAGGGAACTCTGCTCTCGTGGTTGGCCAGCTCAAATGAGTGCATTAAGGGTTCGCAATCTCATTGGAATAACAGTTGGTTGTTATTGATTCGTAGTTAGGAGGGAAATTTCGGTCTCCTCCTATATTTTCCCATACCGACAAGTGGCACTTTAAAAGCAATAACTGGGCGACTGGGCGCCCGGTCCAATTGCTTGCTTATCATTGTAAAAGTCGTGAGGGTGAAGCTAAACTAAATATATGGTTGCCTTAAAAATGTATATGTAAATGGTATTAAGAAAATGGATTATAAATAAAATGGTGATGCGTCGTTGAACAGCTCGCCGGGTCTGATGGAACAACTCCAGGACAAAGAAATCCATCACCAACACCTCAGCCAACGATCGCCGACCTACTGACGCCCACTCCATCCGCTCCAACCCCCTCGGCAAGACTGGAAATGGCGTTTGTTCCTACTCCTATTTCTATCAGCTTCCATCCTGTATGAACGTGGT
>CDFF01072336.1:0-22442 GCA_000826265.1 Acanthamoeba culbertsoni | reverse complement strand
GTCTCTCCTTCAACCGTAACGCATTTCTTCCTCCGCACAAGCATACACACACACACACACACAAACACACACACACACACACACAGCTACTGTCCCACACGAGAATTTCCCGTTTTGTGTGTGTGTGTGTGTGGTGGTGTGGTGTGGTGTAGTGTTTGGCTTGGGGCTGACATCACTGCTTCGTGTTCTGGCTTGGCCATGTGTGTGTGTGTGTGTGTGTGTGTGTGCGTGGGTGGGTGGATGGATGGGTGCGTATGTGGCTGGTGGGCTTGGGGCCTGTGGTGTTGTGGTTTTGGGTCGGGCGCGGGGCAGGTGCTGGACCTGACGCAGTTTCTGAAGAAGGAGCGCGATTACACGGTGTGGACCATCGCCCTCAATGGATTCAGGCGACTGGCCGACCTGCTTCGCTACGAGGACTGCTACGGGCTGTTTGAGCAGCACGTGCTGGGGCTGATGGAGCCCGCCCTCCTCGACCTCGGATGGGCCTCCTCGACCGGCAACCAGACAGACGCCCACCTGACGGTTCTCCTGCGTGGGCTCCTCCTCACGCATGCTGTCTCCTACGGCCACGCGTACCGATCCGCCCCACTCGTCCCCCATACCTCCCTTTGCACTGAGAAGAGCACTCGCGCGTCTATGTATGTATGTAATTCGTTATTAGCACATCCATCGAAACTGCTCGAACGATGTTCCGGTCGTTTAGTATGCCTCCTATTCCTGTATTCGGAAACAGTAGGTTGGTTTTACTCAGCTGGCCTACTTTTAGTGGAGCAGGGAATCGAGGTTTCGCCGGATGTTCGGAACGCAGTGTACAGGGCTGGTATATCTTCGGGCGGGCTTGCCGCCTATGAGTGGATGCTGCAAAGGTTAGCCTTATCGGCGCGATAAGTCGCCTGTCCATATCACCACAAGAGGCCTCTTACATTCTCGTCATCAGGTATCAGAACGCAACCGTGGCAGCTGAGAAACAGCGCACGCTACTGGCGCTTACATCGGCGAGAGAGCCCTATCTTCTACAGCGCACGCTACGCTTATCATTATCCCCCATCGTGAGGTCCCAGGATACAGTGCGAGTGGTCGCCTACGTCGCAAGCAATCCCGCTGGCACCGCACTAGCGTGGGATTTTTTCCGCAACAACTACCGCGAGTTTTACGGGCGCTATGGCGGCGGACACTTTCTCATTGAGAGTCTCATCAAGGCCGTATCCACACATTTCTCAACACATGCAAAGCTGATGGAAGTGAGGCAGTTTTTCCGGGGTACCACCTGCAACGATGGCCTTGGTGTGGGTGAAGACCACCACTCATTTTTGTTCCAGAGCATTATGTGGCAGGTGGTTCACGAGCGATCGATCAGTCGCTTGAAACCATTGAACAGCGAATACTCTGGCTCGGTACAAGCCGGACAACTCTCGAGCAGTGGCTCGAAGCACACAAGAAACAACATTGAAGCCTTTTTTTTTAATTCGTTACTCTTGGCGGCCCGAAGAAAACTACATGTAGTGTGAAACAAAGAAATGAATTGATAAAAAGTGCGCGATGGAACTTCAATACAGGCCCTGCGAGTCCGCTGATCTTGATCGCCTTGAAGATCTGGAGAATGAATGTGCGCTGCCCACCTCTAGATGTTCGCCTAGTGCTAAGTACTCCTTTCAGCCTACCCTGCAGACGAAAAGGCCAGCAGGTCCAAACTTGAATACCGCCTTGCAGAGGCACCAGCCTTTTTCCGCTGTGCTCATCGTGTAGCCGACAGCACAAAGGTAAAAGAAGAGAAGGAGAGCCGAACTCCGCCGTTGTCAGCCAGTAATTTGCTCAGTCAGACCCACTAGCTCATAGGATTCGTTTGCGCCACAGTCGCTGTTGGCGACAAGCTTACCCATCGCTCCATGTCCGAACACAGACCGGAAGGCTGTATGTATGCATGCTCAGTTAAGAGAGTTGTTTGTGCTCACGCATCGGCCCCAGCTACCCTGTGCATACATTCCGTCGTTGTAAGTGAAGAGTTCAGACGACAAAAAGTGGGCACTGCCATGCTAAAAGAGTATCTACAACACGTGACCACCACGCAGCCCAACATTAGGTTGATCCTACTCCTATGCAAGGAGAACCTGATATCATTCTACTCTTCGTGTGGTAAGGAGGGGGAGGGAGGGAGGGAAAAGGTCAAGAAACTAATAATAGCACGGACGGATATCAGGATTCAGCGTTGTGGGCGAGAGTGACGTAGAGCACGGCCAAGACAAGTGGTATGAGATGAAGCTTGTAGTGCGCCAGTAAAGGAAAATTACAAAAATCATAAGCGGGAAAATAGCTGCAAAAAGCCAAAACAATGCAACACACCAAAGGGCGAACGGAGGTGCTGGCCCTCTACAAGGCGCTACAAAGAGCTGCCCTGCGCTTCCCGCATGAGCAATCCCGTAAGCAGTTGGGGTTGAATGTAAGGGAGCTGTTCTTGCTGCACCGCAGCGTAGAAGAGGAAACCGCATTGAGGCTGCTACAGGAGGGACGTCGAGACCTATCACTATTGCAGCGTTTTGCCGTGTTAAATCCAGAACTTTCGGCCAGCCTCTTTGAATTTAAATGATACAAGAAACTATTACGCTACGAAATGCTCCAACATCCAGTCTAGCACCTGCTCTACCATCTTCTCGTTTCTCTTTACCCCTTCTTTAAATTCGGCCATGGTGAGTGGCTTGTCTACGATGCCGTTGGCGTAGTTGTCAACCATGCATATCAGAGCAGAACGCATGCCCTGTTCGCACAGCAACGTAACTTCGTGGGCCGCTGTCATGGCCACCTATCAAAAAGGGGTTAGTTCTCGACGTTACTCTCGCGAGGGACGAGGGGAAAGTGTACGATTTCGCCCCATTGCGCGATGACGCGAATCTCAGCCTTAGTTTCCATACGAGGACCCGAGGTTTGCACGTAGGTGCCACCTACGTGAAGGGGAATGACGCCATTCTCATTTTTTCTTTTGATTACTTCGATGACTTCTTGCCTGAAGCCGGGATCAATGTTTGCAACGATGTGCGCGCGCCCGTCGTCATAGAAGGAGATTTGGTTGAAAAGGTTGAAGAAATCGTCTGGGATGACTAGGGTACCAACACCTATCTCTTTCTTGAGAGAACCGGTGCTACCGAATGAGAGGACCCGCTGTAACAAGTAAGCATGAGCATCACCAAAATAAATTGATATGTAATAATAATTAAAAAAATAACGACAAGCCGTACTTCCACGCCGCTGAGCTTGAAGGCGGCGATGATTGCCCGAAAGTTGATGAGGTGAGGCGGTGTGTATTCTTTTGCGGGATCGGCGTGATGTCGCTGGCAAAAGATGAATCCTTTGCCAAAATGTAGATTAACTTCGCCGTGTTCTGTAGAGATCACTTTCTTTTCAAGGTTGGCGAAGTAAGCGCTGTTGAGAAGGCTTGTTCCTCCGATAATACCAAGAGGGGCAGACATGATTTAGGGCGACGAGAGACCCTGCGACCAAAAAACTTAGCTGCCCAAATACGCCGTACGACCGGAGAAGAGCTGGCGCGCCAATCACACTACGGGCTTCTGCTTGCAAGCTGCTGGCGTTCCTGTTCGCCGATAAACCCTGCTCCTCTCTACGGGCTTTGTTCGCCCCGTACCAACCAATGGTTGTTCTGTAGAATTGCTGCACACAAAGGCAGCCACCAGCCAGAAGTCGCTTGCTCGAGGAAAAGCAAAGAAACACGAAACACTAAGACACCCATTTATGCACACTGCAAGTTGCTCCCGAAGGGAAAGCAACTACTCGCGGAAAGCCGATATGACATAACCAATTATCACAACCTGCACCATGGCTACTGCACTCACGCCCGCGACGACTGCCTTCACGTTCTCGCTCCACACCAATCCTGCCAAAGCTGCTTATCCGGTTAGAGGGCGAGAAGGCTAAAGGGCTGAGGGAGCGTACGAGCACAGTAGTAAACAAGAAAATAAGTGGGCACTGGCAAAAGAATCATGCACAGTGTAGCGTACAGCAGCTTATTAAACGCATCTTTGTTTCCTTGTGGCCTGTTTGTTAAATCGTAATTATTTATTAGTTGGTTTGCGTTTTGTTGCTGGCCAAAGGGGAGCATACTCTAGCAAAAGTTTGGCTTTCTCTCGGACAGGCAAAGGAACGGGTGTTGAGTCTCTGTCTTTTTGGGATTTACTTTGTTTCGTTGAGGTGCCTTTCTTCCGTTGGCTCATTTTGTTATTTTAGGCCTGTTTTCCTATTTTTTCTTTTCTTGCTTGGCGGCGCATTTTATTTTACTAATAAAACCACCAAAACCTCACATATATCACCAACAACACAATCACAACGACGATGATGGCAGGAGCCCACTTTCGCCAGAAAAGCTTCGTGTTGAGCCACTGTGACCGTTTTTCGTAGAGGCGCGATTCAAAGACCAGCTGTTCCGACTTACGCGCGACCGCTGAACACATATTATTACCAATTAAATCCCGCGCCACCAGTCTTTGCGTGACATCCAGAGGCAGAGAGGGCCGTACTATCTATCTTTTGACCACGGGCAAGAATTTCCTGAATATTGCGAGTCATCACTTGATGCACTTCATTCAATTCCTTCGCTACTCGGTCTAAGTTACGCTCCGATTTGGTATCCAGGTACAGCTTCTTTGTCTTTTGTATGAATGTGTCTGAGCCAAGGAAGTGTACGTAAGACGATAAGGACTAGGGATACTAGTGGGAAGCTTTTTTTTTTTTTTTACCGAATTTTATGAAGGCATACGGCCTGGCTGCAGCTCGCACCTCGGCACCGTATTGGATATCGAACTCCTTCTTGATCTCATCAAGGAAAGCATGGGCCAGCTTCTTAGGGTAAGAAGCGTCGCAAAGGGTGAGATAGCACACGTCGTCCTCAATCTGATACCTGTAATTGTTTTTGTTTGTGTCATTGGTGGGAGGGGAGTACTTAATGAGTTGTCACTCAACGCCAGGAGCAGATTTGAGTGTACAGGAAGTAATAGTTGCCAGCTTCAATGATCTGTCGTGGTGGTGAGTTTGGCTTCAGTGTCTTAAAGAGTCTCTTGGCCAGTTGGGTAAACTCATCCAGATCTTTGTTCTCTTCAGCCACCAAAATGAGTGGATTGGAAACCCGCTGTATCCACGTCAGCTGCGGCATCTTGGCGTACAGAAACAGCCCCCTGCTGCTTTTTCTCTTTTCTACTGTTTTTCTGTTCTGCTCGTTGACCTTTTTTTTTTTNTGTTGCGTTTGTATTTCCCTTTCACGGTTACACACTGAATGTGCCGACAAGGAGAGGAAGCACTTCGTCTACTCGAGTTTTTGTTCGCTCCATGCATTCCTTTAGTGTGCTATCAGAAAGCGTCGTTCCACCTGGCTTGAGAATAGAGCAGACTTCTTTTTTATCATTATAGATGATGGTGAATGTGCTGCCTGCCAGACTCTGTCTTAAACGTTAGCAGCTGGGATGATAGGTGCCAGGTTAACGGTAATGTACCTCTTCTTCAGCCGTGGGATCCGCAAGAACATAGATCCTATAAGGTCATCAAATAAAAATAAAAATAAAAATAAAAAATAAATTCCAAAACGAAGTCATTGAAGGGCAAGCGGCTAACTTAAATAGGATGTCGAAGCTAGGTACTCATCAAAAATTGCGAAGGTAAGAGAAATCGGGAAGTGACGGATAGGAAGGGAAACGTTTGCCGCGCCCGATGTAGTCACGGTGATATATTCGTCTTTTGCAACAACTGTGGCTGACGGTAATCTCACTGCGCGGAAGGGAGCGATGAGGTTTTATGCTAACACGGCCGTCGGGCTGTGTTGTTGCTATTGGAATAATGATAATGATAATGATAATGATAATGATAATGATAATGATAATGATAATGATAATGATAATACTTGTCATCACCAAAGAGTACCATTGCCAAGGGCAGCGAGCAGAGCGAGCAGGCATGCATCAAACACGTTGCCGTCATAGTCGAGACAATACATATCAACATAAAGGTACCAAACAAAAGCCTTTCGCTCTTTTGCTTTCCCCTCTTTGTCTTCTATGCGCAACACGGTTTCATCTACCAGATCAGTGCTGTAGGTGCAAGGAGACAACCGTTAAAGGCGGGAATACAGTCTCAACACTAGAACACGTACGATCGCAACAGCCGGTTAAGTGTGGTTGCAATGTATTGCGCCTGTTCTGAAGGCTTGCCTGGTTTAAAATTTGGCGAACATAGCGGCGTGAGCTCCACGTTGACATCTGCAGGATAACCTTCCAGTCATTATCTGAAGCCTTAAACCTTACGGAGAAGTGGTACAGATAAGAGAGCTGCGGTGTTCTTCGCTTGCTCGACCGTCAGCTTGGGGGGAGGGAGCCGGGCCACATTCTGCTTTAATTCCGGCGGTCACAGATGTGTTGCCAATTTTGACAAATGAAGAGCCACAGGTTGTGGACAATGATCCTACAAAGGGATAAAGTTATGAGTTGCATAATTGCATTAAGACTCAAAGATGTTGGAAACCAGTGGTGATTGTAGTCTTTCTTGCCCTGCTAAGATTACGACCATCAGGTCGAACAGAATGAACCAGGAACTTGCGGTAGAACTCTACAGGATGGAGTTTGCGAAATGCTTCTACTTCCATCGTCACCGGCAGAGTAACAATTCCGAGAAATTCTAAGATAAAAGGGAAAGAAACTCTACGCTATGGAGATGGAGCTAGAGGTTGGTGTGCCGCAGCCCAGACGGCTGGCCCAGGACAATATTGACTTAATGCACGCAGCTTTAAGGCAGCTCTCGAATGCCTTCCTTGCAGAACAGGCAGTTGACTCTGCTACGGGTGCGCCCCAACTCGTTTGTATTCAATGGTGGGGAAATGCTGATTGATCTTAAGTGCATGCCTTCGGCACTGTGAACGTGGAGAAAATGCGGCGCGATGTGAATAAGAGCGTGGGGACTATGTGCGCTATTCTTGAGTCTTATAAGGCTCTGACGGCAGCCAGGGCTCAGGAGAAACTATTGCCGCGATATCTGAGCCTAATGCGAGTGCGCAACAGAACGCGACATAGAGCAGCGCGGCAACAGCACTCACGCTCTCCTATATTATCCAGGACAGAGCACAACTAAGCGCGCAAGTTCAACAGAGCAAGAAGTCCTTGACGCAGTGCCTGCGCTTGGCAGAGAATCATTTGGCAAAGCGCACCACCCAACTCACTGGTGAGGGCGAGGGCAGCCGACAACAACTTTTCGTGCGCAACCTTCAGACTGTGGCTGAGTCCCATGGGCTTCAGCTCTATGCTTGTCCGTGCCTCCACACCCTTCGGCAAGCAAGCAGCCGCAACTCATCCAATAACACTTCCAGTTGACCCTTCGGAAATGGGCATGGACGTGGCTGCGAAGACTTTATCGGCCTCCATTTCCGGGCAGCATTTTCTTATCGACGTATATCCCCTCGGTCATGATCTCTTCTGTTACGTCCTTCCTCACCTTAATGGACCCGTGGTGCGTAATAGGTTCATGTCACCCTACATGGGTACGTGGATAAAGTCAACCTCACTTTTACGAGTGGTGTTAGTGGCGGCGGCGGCGGTAAGTTTACTCTCCTCCCCTGATATCATTGGTCGGCGCCGTGCACCCCCCCCTACGAACGGGGACCTCCTACCCCAGCTTGGCTGCCCTGCACTCGAGTGGTGTGTGGGTGGTCTGTGTGTGTGTGTGTGTTGTGTCGTGTTGTGTTCATCTGAGGCTGCTCGTTGCCGGCTTCTCATTTCCACACTGTGGTTACATCTTCGCTGCCTATGTAACGCATGCGCTCCATCGTGCTTCAGGCGACGGAGCGATGGAAGGCGAACAACCGCAGTTCTCTCGGCCGGAAGTCGACGAAGCCATCACTAGAATTCTTAGGTGCCGCCCCCGAAAGAAAGCAAGAAAGCAAGAAAGCAAGCACATCTAAGGAGAGAAGTGTCGGACACCATCGATACCTAAATGGGCTTGTGTTGTGGCGCGTATGGGGGAGGGGGGAACAGAGCTGGAGATTTGACGCGATTCGATCAGGTGGTGGGTCTGCTGAATGAATTGGATGCTCTGTATTCCGCCCACCCGGCCACCGACCTCAAGCGAGCCCTTTGGACCCTAGAGGATGACATCCTCGAATTGCATCGTAGGGAGAGGTCCCTCCCTCCCTCCCTCCCTTTCCCCCTCCCTTTCCTCCTCCTAACCACCAAGCAGCGTCCCTCGCTCAAGTGACTCTAAGGACAGGTCTAACCGAAGGATGGAAATTTGTGTACGTTTGCTCGTGTGCGTGCGAATTTGGCTGTCGCGTTGGGGGTGGGTGGGTGGCGCGCGCGATGTAAACGCATTCGTTGTGTGCAGGGCCACACACAGCGCGGAGGGTCGTGACGCCGCGGCAGCAGGCGGTGAGAATCACCAGGGATCTGCTGCAGCAGCGCTTCTCCCTCTGCTTCGGGAGCGACACGGCATTCCCGCATGGCAGTGCGAGGGGCTCTTCCTTCACTATCACGTATCCCCGCTGAACTTCCTTCGCGACCGATTGGCTGGTACCCTCCCCTCCCCTACTGCGCACCTCCACACACACACACACATACACACAGACACACAGACACACATACACACAGACACACACCAACACGGCACTGTCCCTGCGGTCCACCCCTTCGGGGCACCCAATAGGGGTAGGGTCTCCCGGCCGCCAGGCTGGGGTGTGTGCGTGTGGAGTGTGCGTATGTGTGTATGTGTATGTGTGTGCGCGCGTGTTGGAGATGAACAACTGAGACCTACCAATCCCTTCGTGGAGCGCAGAAAAGTGGCTGACGCACACCCACGGAGCTCTGGTGAGTCTGCGAGAGGGACAGACTCCCGTCAAGCTTCCTATGACGTCGCAGGTTGACGAGCTGTGGAGCTTAGGGCCGCTTTCCGGAGCGGCGCCGCGACCCGAGCCCCACTCTGCCGCCGGCGACGATTGGACGTCTGGGGTGCCGTCATGATCGCCATCTCGCCCCCTCCCTCCCTCCCCCCCGTGATTGCTCAAGCAAGACGCACTTGAACTACTGCACGCAGGAGGAGGGCGCGTCTTGCATCCATTTCGATCTGCGTTTAAAGCCCGAAGTGGCCATTCACACCGATACCCTTCGGCGCATGCTCACTTTCGTGTGGGGCTCCGGTTCTCCCACGCGCGATAGTGAGAGTCATGGCGGTCGTGGCGGACCTGATGCGCGTCCTGCCGTAACCGGTTCGTTTGTTCTCCTGTCCATCTGTTTTGCAGCAACCGGTAAACTCACAGCATTGTGGCAGAAAACGCGGAAACGGGCTCGGGCCAGCCCTTCGTATCGCTCCAGCGGCTCCTCTGCCCTTCCGTACGCATCACTGATCTACTATCTAATTGGGGGGGGGGACAATGCTTGACGGGCATGCTGATATCACACGCCATCGCGTGGTCGCGCAGCTGGGCTTATCACGGCGATTTGAGCACCACGGGGTGTCCTACGTGTACAGTGGCCAAGAGGAACGCGGTGCGGTGGTGCATCATCTGCCTTTCACCCACGTGCGACAGCTTCTTCCTCTGCTCCAGGTGACATCCGCAGGCCATATGCTCTTTAATTTACGTGCTCTCGCTCAACCGTAATTGCCATCAGCACCTAAGACAGCAACTGGTGTTCAATGAGCTTTTCACGAGCTGCTTTCCCTCGGCAAGATCGTCCTTAGTCTTGGGGCATGACGAAAATCTTACCCATTCGGAATTGGACGCAGCGCCTCAAGGTGCCCCTGGCTGGGTTGTATGTCTATCTCTACTCACCCTCTGCAACAGGAGACGATGCAATGGAATACTCGTTTGATGGGAAAGAAGTGCCTATGGCCGAGGTGGCTGGCCTTGGACCCTACTCTCTATCTGTCACACTGCTCGATCCAGTCACTCAGAATCTCATCTGCATCCAACTGCACGTAGAGTTGGGCGGAACGATACGGACTGAACTCCACACCTCTCTTCTAGGTACGCCGCAACCCAACCCAACCCAACCCAACCCAACCCAACCCAACCCAACCAAAAAACAGACCGGCAACAACCTTTCTCTAGCGGCTATGTTGAGGAGTTACTAAATAAGTCACACTCGATTCCCTTGACGATTAAACATTTGCTTCACGGCAAGAACGGTCTCGTAACACAACAGGCACAAAGATTCAACCAATAAAGCAGACGTTAACGGTTTTTCCTCTACTCCCCTCTCTCACACACGGGCAATAGCGGAAGGGCGGGCGAAGTAGCAAATGTGTGTTTCCGTGGAGGCATGGTGGCCATCATCAGGCGACTGGCCGTAGGTCGCCCACGACTCCACGCAGGCAGGGCCTGTCGAAATGGCACACGGCCGCATTAATGACAGGTGAAGATTTTTTTTTTGCTGCTTACCCGGAAACACGATGGACTCGCTCGGGCCATGTGAAGAAAAGAGTGACGGGCGCGCAGAGCAGATGGGGCGGGCATATATGAGGTCATCCACCAAGAGCGAGTTGATGACATCACGCACAGATTCTGGACCCAGAAGACTCATTTCTTCCACGAGGGTTTGCTGCTCCCCGCATCAGGGTGAGTAACAGGCCAACAGGCCAAAATGTGGCTTATGAAAGCATTCGTCTCTCACCTGATAGATACCCGGATGGTACAGTATTGCGTTGAAGATGCGGCGGCGTAGGTCCGTCAGGAAGCTGATGTTCATCGAACCGTCTAACAATTTCCAGGGTCGGATGACTTCGGTTCTTGCCTGGTCCGCTGCTGCCGCGCGTCAAAACCAATGGAGTCAGGCGAGGGAGGGAAACGTCGGGTGAGGAGGAAGCAAAGAAGGACGTACAGTGGGAACGAAGGAGGGCGAGATGGGTCCGATTCGCTTTCCTGCCTCTCTTCTTTTTCTTTTGCGGTTTATCAGACGTGGACTCTCGGCCGCTGGATTCGTCGACGTCTCCATCTTCGGTTGAGCCGTGCTCCGTGCTGTTCTGTGTTGGCCCGTGCAGAGACTCTCGCGGATGCGTCGCATGTTCTGCCGCTTCTTGATCCGGTGCGTTGGTCGGCTCTGGATGTGCTACGCCGGATTCCGGGCAGGGGGCGTCCGAGCTAAGCTGGGCGCCATCGGCGGGAAGCTGTGCTGTCTGTCCACTCTCGTGGACAGTCGGCGGTATAAGCAGTGAAAGAGATGTGAGCAGATGCAGGTCACCGCCGGCGCCTCTTCCTCCTCCTTCCGCAACCTCTTGTAGGTCTGACGAGGGGATGGGCAGCCACGACCAGCGCCCCACATACGCATCCGCCACCCATCGCCTTTCCCGGATGGATGGATGGATGGATGGATGGATGGATGGATCAGCCAAGGGGAGGCATGTATAGGTTGAGGTGACGACAGAATTGTGGGAGGGGCGGGGCGGGGCGGGGCGGGGCTACCTATGGTCGTAGGCGGCAACCTCCGATACGTGCTCGAAATTGATAAGGTGAGCCAACGCAGTACCCAAGGCCTCCTTATCACATCTCTGCTGCTCGCGAAAGGTCTGGGAGGCACATGGTTGTCCCACCGTCAGCGCGCGCGCTCGACAGATCGATGCGGTATAGCAGATGGCGTACCGTCAGATCTGCTGCGCGCACGCCGTCCCACTGGGCGAGGGCAATGAAGCGATACAGGGGTTCGACTGCTGCTACGACGGATGGCGGCGCCTCCGCCGACTGGAGGTGAGCGATGGTGGCCTTTAGCGCCGTCTTCCGATCTCCATCATCGGGCACGGTAGCCTTCTCCTTGTTGCTGCTGGTCCCGCTGGCCGCACCCCCGAGGGGACGGCTGGGGTGCAGGGGGGAGGCCCCACTGCTGGCAGCTCGCGGCGGTGCAGTGGCACCAGCTGCCCCGACACCATCCCCTTCGTTCAGTCTCCCGGCGGTGGAGGCGGAGGAGGGGAAAGGGGAGGAGGATGTTGTGTTCGTCGACGTGTGGAAATGTAGGCCCTTGCACCATTCCACGTTGAAGTTCCCGAGAAGGTCCAGCCTGATAGCTGCATACAAAAGATGCATTACATGTAAGGAACCGGACAAGAATAACAAGTCAAGTGTGAGGAGGAATAGGAGCCATACTCCACGAAAAGATGTCGAGCTGCAGGTTGGTGCGGTACGGTCCCACCAGGGAGCGCTTCTTGCCCATCAGGTGGAGCACCACGCCACCGCGTCCGGAACGCTCCTGGCCCCCTTCCGGTGCGAGTGCTTCGGGGGGCAGCTCGGGCACATCAGGCCACGCCCGCACCTGTCCAGAACCAACGCACGCACGCATATGAGCAAGCTAGCGCTGCTGGCATAGGCACACAACACACACACACACACAAACAAACAAAGGGGGGGAGAAGGCGAGGAGAGGGAGGGGGAAGGGAGGGGCAGAGCGAGTACGGATCCGTCGTGGAGGAGGGCGAGTAGGTGTGCCACACACCCTCCGTTGGTGAAAGGCCCCACGGCCTGCGTGTCGCCTTGGCGGACCTGCTCGGCAAAGCCGCGGGCCTCCTCGCACAGCAGATTGGCGTTGCGCGATACGCACATGCGTTTAAATCTTCGGCAGATAGTGTGAGTTGGCCTTCCTTCAACCTCAGGAGAAAGCGGAGAGGGAGGGGGGAAGCAGAGAGAGAGAGAGAGAGAGAGAGAGAGAGAGCAGAGAGAAGATACTTTTCGGAGAGCTGGAAGCGAACGCCCTCCCGTCCACGGGCGCGGACGATGAGGCCAGCCTCCCGCAAGCGCTGAAGGGCGAGGGCGAGCTCCTCCTCGGTGAAGTAGGGGAAGAGACGCCAGGCCCACTCGGCCACCTCCTCTCCGCGAGTGCCCATGAGAAGGATCATCTTGTACATGTCCTCTGCCGCGGAGACGATGGGGGAGGTGGGGGGCTGCGCCTGAGGCTTGAAGGGAGCCGACACCAGGTACCGCGCCTCCAGCTCCTTCATGGAACCTGGGAGAGGCATGTCCGACCTACTGTGTAGAGCCACCAACCCACCCACGCATGCATATTTCACATTCCGCAATTGCAGGGCCTGGCCATTCATGGACCTGCCTTGAGGAGGGAGGAGGGGGAAGAGGGAGGGGAAGTACGCCAGCGGGGTGGCATCGCGGCGGTTGAGCTGATCGATCAGGATCTGCACGGCCGGCTCCAGGTGCTTCCCTTTGAGGAGGGCCTTCACGCGTAGCCTGCATTGTCCCGGAGGCTTGCTCATTAAGCGCCCTATGCTCGCCCACAGCCCATCCTCATGGGCGGGCGCCTCCCCTGCCGAAGCACCAGGCGATACAGCAGCGGCCTCGCCCAAAGATACGGAAGATGTGTCGGCCTGGTGGCGAGTTAGCACACGAAGAAGCCGCGCCGCCTCAGCCCCTCGAAGCAGGGAATAGGAGAGGTTGGGGGAGATTGGGGGGAGGGGGAGGGGCGTGAGGAGCCTGGACCTGCACGTGGACAAAGGCCCGTATGAGGGCAAGGTCCTCCTCCGACGACCAATTGGTGCGCAACGGAATGAAGGCTTCGCTGCGGCCCCCCTCATCCATGTCAAGCGCATCGTCCTCGTCGTCCTCGTCGTCCCCATGGTCCAACTCGAGCCTCGGCAGTGCAGCTCGACGCTTGCTCTTCGTGGTGTCCTGGTGACCCACGGCAGAAAGAGGGCGGAGCCAGAGCCAGAGCCAGAGTCAGAGTGTGCCACCACCTGGCGTCCGCCCACCACCCCCACCACCCTGATACTCTCTGCTCAACGTACGATGGCGAAGCTGATCCGGGGCCGCTTTTCAGCATCTGGCTGGGGTACGTCCCCCTCGATCTCCTCCTCCTTGCGTTTGCGTCCTCTCCTGCATGATGACAATGAAGATGACGATGACGACATGACGGTGAAGTGCCATGCAAAACTATGCATGAGTACACGAAGAACAAGTACATCCTCGCTTATCTCATAATACGCGGTCATCTAGAGTCGGGCACGAGAGGAGAGGAGAGGAGAAGAGGGCGTGCCGAGGGGTAGAAAGGCCTCCGGCCACGGCTCGTCTACGCGTGGTTCGGGTGAGGGTGCGTCTTGTGAGAGTATGCTGCACGCGCTTCTTCATCTTGAGCTTGAAGTGGTTCATCACCTGCACGGTGGCTGTGATTATGTGCTCACGTCAGCAAGGCGGCATCGATATTCCAAACAAGAAAGAGAAGGAAAAAACAGCGTGTAAGTACGGATGTGGTATTTTGTGGCGAGGTAGGTTATCTCGGCTTTTGAGGGCGCATGGTCGAAGTCGTGCTGGTCGAGAGCGGAAAGCTGTGCGCGGCTGAGGGGCTTCAGGCTTGACCAGTTGGCCCTTCATCCCAAGCGCACGCATGGCAGAGAGCCCGCCTCAGTCAGTCGGGGGTGGGGGAAAGGGGTGGGTGGGGAAGAGGGGAAGAGGGGAAGAGGAAGGAGAAGGGGAGCGTGGTGCCTGCGGGTGAGATCGGGTAGAGCGCCGCCAAACGGATCTTTGCTGCTGCTGCTGGTGCTGCTGATGGTGCTGGTGCTGCTGATGGTCTGCAGCCCCTCTTCACCGGCCTGCGCGCACGAATTAAGCCCCTTTCAGGAGGGGAGGGATGGGGTGGCGGTGGCGGTGGCGGTGGCGGTGGGGGCTCGAGCCCTTATCCTACCTCCTCGTCCTCGATGACAACACGAGCGAGAGAGAGGTATTCGAGCTCCGTCCAGTACTTCATGATGTCGGCAAGGCTGCCGAAGGTATAGCGCCGCACTCCGGCGTATTTCTCCGATACACGATCTTCGATCTCGCCGTGCCGTTCCAAGTACATGGCTTCGTAAGCTTTCGCTTGCTGATGCACTCGTTAAGACGTGGGAGGGATGCGCAGAAGAGAGGAAAAACAGCAAGGAGAGGCGCACCTCCTCCTGAGAAGCGCGCACAAGACGAAGCTTGCGCAAGATGTCCAGCAAGTCGTTCAGGCGACGCGAGAATACGCGACGATGGAACAACTGCGTTCTGCAGAAACCACCCCACGACCAGCGATGTTGGCAGCTGCCTTAGCGGAACGGAGCTTCATGCGAGGTCGTGCGTACTTGATGTGCACGGGCAGCTGGCGGATGGCCAGATCCCTGGCCAGACACTCCTCGAGGCCAGCGACAGGCTGCGTTTGCCCGATCACCTGGAGGTAGAGCTTCAACGGCATTCTGCCAACGCCAACACACAACACATGAATTCCGGACAAAACGAAGAATTAAAGGCAGGGGAAATGCACGGCCAGGACTGGAGAGGGGGGGAGGGGGTGGCTGGGGTTTAACCTGCGCAGCAGCTCCGACATGAGAAAGTGGCCAGGCGCGCTCGATGCGGAACTGGGCGCGCTCGATGCGGAATCTGAAGTGGATGCCAGCGTAGACTCGCCATAGACACACGACCACAGGAATTGGTGCAACATTTTCACGCGCACCATCTTGGGCTTGATGAAGCCATAGCCATAGGCCACGTGGAGCGCCGTTTTCCTTCCCTGGCTCTGCGCGTCGGCGGTCTGATTAGCGCCTTTGAATTGCACGTGTGAACTGACCCCGCCGGGCCCAACAATGTATTGGGGGGGGTGAGTACCTCGAGGGACGCCGGCTCGGCTCCTGAGGGAACGACGCGCTCCACCTCTCCCATCTCCCGAACTTCAATCGCATCCTTTTTGGGTGCCGATATGGGCCGAATCATCACCTGTGCTCGCATACGAGCGTCCCGCGCCATTCCACCCACCCGCCCGAGCACTCCATCGTGAGCAAAGGGAAACTACGAGCTATATTATATTTATATATGTATGTATGTATGTATATATATCTATATATATAGCCCCCGATATGATCCTGCATGCAGAGGGCGGAGCTCAGTGCTGCCAGCATACCTCACTTTCGCGAAGGCTATTGATGAAGCGCTGCACGAAAGGGTCGTCGGCCGTGAGCGGGGAGAGCAGGAGAAGGGTGAATGTGCGCACAGCGCCACTCAACATCGGGATGCTGGTGAGACGAGTTAGGACGACGGACGACTCGTAGAAAACGAAAACGGCTGTGTTGGAAGTGAAACCACCTGACGTGAATGACTCTGCATATCTGCTCCTTCTCCAGGCTTCGAACGATGCGACGGATGCTCTTTGAATCCATCTCATAGGGATTGGACTCCTCATGCGCAACTGCATCAAACATGAAACAGCAGGCCAAGGTGAGGGAGACGTTGCGCAAGGGCCGCGTAATGTGATTCGGAAAGAGGTTCTCACTGAGAAGCCTGCGCAAATTGCTCTGGACGAGAATCTTCTCGCGTTCTAATTCGTCAAGAATGAATTGCCGTCGCTTCACGAACTGGATCGTTAGCGGTCGGCGTTTTCTGTGCGATGCCTGCATGGGGGGACCGTCACGACGGTGGAGCGCTGGCAGGTCAGCATGTTGCGATGTTGCGATGTTGCAATGGTGGGGTGGGGTGTTACCCAAGTAGGCAGCTTGGTCATGGGCGTGCGCGATTCGGAGCTGGTGGATACGGGCTGCTCATCATCCCCTGGGCCCTCTTCGTTCTGCTCCCGTTTCTCCTCCTCTTCCTGCTCCTCGTCCTCCCGTTCCCGCTCCTCCTCCTGCTGCTCCTGCTGCTCCTCCTCTCCACCTAGCGCCGCTATGTCCTCTATCCGAGGGGCTGTCTCACCACCGATTGGAACAGAATGAAGTGGGGCGGTGGCTCCTCCCGCTTGCGCTTGTTTTGGTTGGCTGGGGTGCGAGGGCAGCGATGAAGCCACGTGCTGCTCACTCTTCCTGCGCCGCTTCCGTGAGGGTTCGCCTTGAGGAGCGGCTGGTTCTGTGGCATCGACCTTCCGTTTATGCGAGTCCATAGGAGTAGGACGGGGTACGACACCCTCAACCTCGCGAACTTCCCGCTCTTCCTTGGTATTCTCCTGTAGGCTCTGGAGACTAGTGACCAGGTTCTCCTGTTTCCGCCCTCATCCATCAGTTTCCGACGAAAGAGCAGAGAGCAGAGCAGAGAGGCAGGGGCCAGCCAAATGTTGAGCCCAGAGGTAGAGGCGCTGCACCTGGTTGTGATGATTTGGAGAGATGAGGCGATAGGTAACCTGCCGGCCGACATTTTCAGGGATGGCTACGACTCCGTAGTGTTTGGTGAGGTCACGGCATCGGTTGCTGCTGTACTTGCGTCCCAACCCGGACATGCGGAATGCCTCCTGCTCAGTCACGAAGCGGTCAGCCCGAGAGAAACGGCGCAGAGCTCTTGCTTTTTGGAATCTGATGCGTTTTCATTTCATTTCATTTTTTACTTTTGTTTTGGTTTTGGGACGAGCGCACCGTTTGCGTGAGACCTTCTGCGCCACGGTCATCGATGAGACGGAACAGCTGATAGTCCACGGGCAACTCAGCAACGAGCACCGTCTCCGTGCTCTGGGGTTCCTCCAGCTCTTGAGTGGCGGCCGCCTTCTGGTCGTCCATATCGGCATCTGCAGGGTATCCAGCAATTAGGAAAACCGTTTTCCCTTCCCTTTTCCCCACTTCAAGCGGTGCGTCCGAGGGAGTGCCCCTTGCTTGCATCCTTCCCCTACCGATGCGGGGACTTATGTAGGATCGATCGTGTGTGTGTGTGTGTGTGTGTATGGGCGCGTACCTCTGAACGGATGAGAGAGGAGGCGTAGACACGGCCGCACCTTGGAGTCCATCTTAACGCTGAAATAGTCCACATTGCCGCCGGCCACCAGTCGCTTCCTCACAGTGGCCCATCGCATGCGGTGCTTTTTGCCCGTGTAATTCTTCACTCCCCCTCCCCCCCACACCCCGAGCCAAAGGTGTGATGAGCAGGGTAATGCGGCAGAGCTACATTATTGGTAAAGAAGGCTGCATTTACGAGCATGCGTCGCAGGTCTTCCTCCACGAGAATTTGGTCTTTGGCGCTGGCAAGGCTGTCACACACAGCTCGGAGCACTTTTTCCGGTACCACAATCTCTCCTGAGTGTGAATTCCCGTTATTCCAGCATTGTGCAAAGGTAGAGTTGGTCCATCTTAGAACGCATACCCTGAAACGGCGCGGATTCGCTCTCGACAAACCGCCACAGGTGTATGAGATTGGTTTTGACATTGGTCTTGCCCTCTTTGAGCATGACCTGTTGGCATCGCACGATGCCACGAGTTTTAAGATGCTTGAGGTTGTGAAAGAGATTACGCTGATCGATGCCCAGCTCCTTCGATAACCGGTTCTGGAGAATTCCCGCGTGCCGTGCTCTCCCCACGCGCTCCAGCACGCAATACTGTGCTCCGTTGATGACGAAATCCGGCTGTACATTCGAGAACACAGAGAACAATAGCGAGGCTCCGTTAAAGTTGAGTGGCAAGATAACATCAGAAAGGATGCGCACATCATGAATGCCCAGAACGCTTTCTCGCAGGGCGAGAAAAGCCACAGCTCGGACTGGCATTTGCTCTACTTTGCTAAGCGCCATACTGCCAACATCGAGAGGCGAACGAGGTGCATCTAGAATGCCTCTCTCCGTTCTCCAGTGCAGACGTGCGTGGTTGGGTAATGGTTAAGGGTTAAAGGGCAAACCGAGAGAAGGATGGGATGCCCATGCGCATACCTTTTTCTGTCCTTGGGGGTGGTGCAGGGGCTCAGTAGAAAGAACTGCAACTCTTCTCGACGGCGTAGTTCAAGCCATAAGCGCTGCTTCAGCTTAGGGTCGTTCACTCTTGTGTGTGTCCACAAATCAGGGAGGCTGCAGCCTTGACAATTATAACAATTATGGTCAGAGAGGAACCAAACAACATTCGTGATATGAATACCTGAAAGACCCTCCAGAGCGATTTGCTCAAGAGCGTGCAATACCAGCTCATCCATGATGGGTACGTTGCCTTGCGGGTTCTCTTTTTTCTTTTATCTTTATTCCTTTCCGTTTCTTTTCCTCTTGTTCGAGAAGGTTTCCTGCTATCTGGGCCATACGTTCCAGCCAGATGGAAGTGCTTGAAGAGGAGCACAACTATGGGTCCGACGTTCGCCACACTCTGGATCTCTATAGCCCAAAGCAGAATCCAACAGCTACGCCTTCGCAGCTGTTAGTGTGGGTGCACGGAGGCGCGTGGGTGGACCGTAGCAAGTCCGAGTTTGCCGAACTTGGGCGAGCTCTGGTACGTCGGGGTGCAGGAAACCTTCATGTTGCGGTGATCAATTATCGCTTGAGTCCGCGTACTCGTCCTCCAACCCTTGTCTTCCCTGCTCACCTCCTCGATGTTGCGCGTGCGCTTAATTGGTATAGGCCCAAGCACCACCATCTGCCTGTCCATTCCTCTTAACGTTTCTTCGCTTCATGTTTTTGAGGCTGTGGGATCATATGCAGCATGTGGATGGCGCCACGCCCTTGGAACTTTTCGTGTGTGGTCATTCTGCTGGAGCACACATGGCCGGCATGCTTGCACTTGACCCTTCTTATCTTGCAATTGGTCGCGGTGAGTCCACCATCTCCTCTCGCTTCTGTCGAATGCAACGTTGATTTGACACATTATATCTATCTATAAAATATATGTGTGTATCAATTAGTTACAGCCGATGCGGGAGCAAGAGTCTCGGGGTGGATAGGGATAGCTGGTATCTTCGACCTGCCTCGCCTTCATTTAGATTACCCATCCTACAAAGAGGTAACAACGAGCCCACTTGTTGGTTAGCCCGCATAGAGTTAATTATAGGTAGCACAGCATTTTCTTGATTACTCCTTTGGCGAAGATGAGAGTAGGTGGAGAGATGCATCGCCACAGTATCTATGCTGTGTCGGATATTCCACGGCACCGTGGCTGTTGTGGCACAGTGCGGAAGACGAATTGGTAAATGAGATCCAACCCGCAGCATTTTCTCGACATCTTCAGGAGCTAGGCGTACCTGTTGACTTTCATGTTGCCGACGACGGAGGTAAACACTGGGATGCCGTTAATGACCTTGCTAAAGCAGACAGCGCTCTTGGACAGATGATCGTCTCCTTCATTTCCACCCAAAAGGCTAACCAATAAGAAAACAGCATTATTTCTTTTCTCTTTTATTTCTTTTCAGTCCTTTCGAAGTGCTGCATCTTGGTTTCCCGCCTTTTGGCTCCATCTCAGATGCAAAATTCAACCCCGTTCTCTGCCAGCCCTTTGCGAAGAGCGAGCAGCGCGACACCATTTCAGTTTGAACAAGAAGAGAGGGTTCTCGTGCGAGGTGCAGCTGGCGGAGGTAAATGGGAGTCAGAAATTGTTGAAGAGTTGCAGGCTTGGCAGGCCTATCGGCGATGGAAAAGCCGTATTGTATTGGTGTGGATTGTTGCTCTCTTGCTCCTGGCATATTTCGTACTCTACTTTACGTACATCCGCCTCTTCCTTTTGTAATGTGAATCAATATTGGTTCTTGACGGGTGTGCATCTCACCTCCTTCTCATGCATGAGGGTTGTAGTTGGCCGCTTGGAATTCTCACCGTCTTGGAAGAGGGGCTTTTAGTAGCGGGTACGCGGCTCCTTGCCTACACACAAAGTCACTGCGGGTAACTCACAGTGTGCTGGTAGTTGGATCGATTGTTGCGGGAGCATTGGCTTGGCGAGCGCTGGGCCTTGCCGCCAAGTATTATAGTGTCGAGCCTGTCCCTTCCAATCTTACTCCCCGGCAACGCACCCTCTTGGTTTATACTCCGCGCCCAACCGATCGATTACGCAGTCCGCCTTACCCTGATCTCATCTGCACACCACACTTATTTAACCCTAGGGGCTTCCGTCGGATGTAGTAACACAGCCCACGGCGACTTCGCAGCGGCCAGCAGGCCGGGGTACAATGAATTGCATGCTCCTATTAGTCCCGTTGCTAAACTGTGACTTACAAAAGAACCGGTTGTAACAAGTGAGTGTGACTACAGGGGCACCGAGCTCGCCACCAACACCAACACCATCGCCGGTCCCCTCTCCCCGAGGCCGACATGCATACGGCTCTCCTCTTCCAGCCAGCCCTATCCGAGAAAGAGGCCTGTTCGTGGCGCATTACCTTCAGGATCTTCTCACTGCTTACCTATCTCCCATCCCCCCCCTCAGTCACCGAGCAGCGGTAGCCCGATCCACTGCTGCCAGGCTGGAGCATGGCCTTGATGCGATCACCGATCGACAGACTCTAAGCCGCTATCTTGCCGAGTCACCTTTAGGTCTACTATTACTCGTTAAGACCGCTAACTGTATCTGAATCATTGCTTGCTTTTCCTTTTGTCATTCTTCCAGCATCCTACGAAGAGCGCTCGGAAGGCGGACTTGTCTTGAATCCGGCGGCGGTGGGCGCTACCCCGGTCAGAGAGCTGGGCACATATCGCGTATCACCTCGAAGCTCCCCTTCCAAAGGACGCTCCGGCGATGAATTTGGCTACTTCAACAGCCAAGCGGCGCAAGAGGTTACTATTTCTGGCTGCGTCATCCCACACAGTCCCCTTAACATCCCCACTTTTCACTTTTCACTTTTCTTAATGTGCCGAACTAGTTGGTGGATAGGCTCGTAATTGAGGGCTGGATGGAAGAATGGACAGAAAAGACTCGGCAGTGGCTGTTGGAACATGTTGTGTGGCCCCTAGTGAGGGACATTGATGAAGTCACCAAAGCGGATCTGCCGTTAACTAAACCGCTCACAGACACGAGTGCTTCTCTGACAAGCTCTGCCCCAACAAGCATGTGGTACTCATTTCAGAGTGCGCCACAACCTACCGCCACCAGCTACTCTCAGGTACATATAAACGAGTGCTAATAGCAATAGTTATTTGCCAATGGTGGCTCTGGCTCTCAGCTGCAATGATATATCATATCTCACCAACCCTGGTATGATATAGAACCCGGTGGTTCAGAAAAGGCAGAACCTGGAGCGATTTATGGAGGTGCATGGGTCTCCCTCGCGGGAATACATCCTGCAAAGGATCAAACGTGCGTCCTTGGTTGTTGGTTGTTTCTACTGATTTTATTAACGCCAGGCGCCGCAAACTTTTGACGTTCAGAGCTTGCTGAAGGAGGCTGTATGGCTGCTTTCAAGTGGAACGGTGGAGGCAGCTGGCAAGGAAAACCTTGGACAACGGAACTTCCCACAGACGCCCAGGTTTGGAGAGGAGAACTTGAACCAGGAAGTTTAACCTATAGGTTCGCGTTTTCTGCAGATTCTCATCCACCTGTTCTGCGCGTTTATGGACTCAATACTGCCTGCTGACCCTCGAGCTGAAAAAAACAAGCCCTTTTCCTCCCTCTACTATGTGCTTGCTCCAAAATCCCCTGGTGCGGATGTCTCTCTCTATTGGTTTTTGCCACTTACTGATTCGTATTGCAGATTCCCTCCCAACTGCCGTTAAAATCTACCAATCACATGTTCATCCTCCCCATTTCAAGGTGCTTCTGCCACATGAGGTGTGGGATACATTTCAAGGACGAAACAATCTCTTCCATGCCTTGTTTTTGTGGACTTA
>CDFF01072335.1:0-16229 GCA_000826265.1 Acanthamoeba culbertsoni | reverse complement strand
ATTCGAAAAATGAAATTGTCCTCTATCTTCGTTGTACAGTTCATCAAATCGGAAAAATCTGATTTGCGATCCTTTCCCGCCGGACTTCACCAAGGATGGGGCCAAGCGACACGATGACGTGGTATGTGATGAAATTTCCCTCATCTTCCAGTCGAGTGGCATTCTCTTCTTTCGCGTCTCACGTGTGTTGGCTGCTCGAAATATAAATAAATAAATACATAAATACATAAATAAATAAATAATAAAAATGAGCACAGCAACACTGCATCAATAGCCTGGACGGAATCCACGAACTGATGGAGTTCAAGAACGACGAGAGAGAGCTTCGCGCTTTCCTGGAGGACAAGCACCCGCTCCTCTACCGCCTCATGCGTTGGGTGCTGTCGTCCAACCGCGCCTTCATCAAGAAGATGGACCCGGATCTTGTACTACACACACSCACCGTCTCCCCACGCGTTATAAATGCAGACATTCATTCGTGGTTGCGTTGCGTTGCGTTGCAYTGCAGCATTTGGGTCCGATGCAGACACCGCATCAGTATTTGCTGTTGAGTTCGCCGCCCGAGCGGAAGGCCAAGTTTGATGCCTACCGTCTCCAGTACGGATCGTTCTTTGCGTTCCACGGCTCTGCACTGGTATGTGAAGCATAGGCCAGGCCTGTTCTTGCCCCTCCCCATCCTGATCCCTACGCTCTCTTTCTTTTCTTTCGACAGGAAAATTGGCACGCTATCATGCGCAAGGGGCTGCGCAACCTGAGTACGTCTCTCCCCCCCCGCTTCGTTTCTTCACCAGCGGCGGGAAAACCTGATGTGAGGAAACACAGGCAACACGGAGCTGATGACCACCGGAGCCGCGTACGGAGCGGGCATCTACCTTTCGCCCCATGCAAGCACCTCCAAGGGCTACGCTCGCTTCGGACGGGTGCGTGGGTCCCTACCCGTCCTCTACCGAGGAGCGTTTTCGGCTCATGCTTTCCTGTCCTCAAGGGCTGGGACAAGAGCAGATTCGGAAGCACCAACATGACGTGCATGGCCATCTGCGAAAGTACGCGCCTTTGTCCCAACCATGCCAATCTGTGTAGTTAACTGATTGGTCTCTCAACATCAGTCATCGACCACCCTTCGTTGGCCGGCATGCCCAATCCTCACTACGGTAAGTGCGTGCGCTAGAAGAGACAAATAAGGGAGGAGGCGGAGTGGATTTTGTTTTTCTCACCTCGCGAGAATATACAGTCGTGCAAGATGAGGAACTGGTCTGCACGAGAGTCTTCTGCTTCTACACGGACAAGGAACCGATCCCCGACAACGTGGACCTGGCCTCCCTCAAGGATGCCCTCTACAAGCTGCAGAACTACACACCGGCCAAGCCCTACCCCACCAAGGGACACTCAGATGGCTACTAGGCGGAGTGTAGTGGAAGGTGTCTACAACCACTACAACTACTATTAATTCCCCTTTGTTTCATTACTTGCACGGCGGAAGCAAAGCCGCTCAATAAATCAAAATTCTGCCCAGTACAGTAGAACGAAGGAATCAAGAGGGCGCAGTCACCTCTTGCACAGGGTGCGGCGCTGCCTCCTCCCCCTCGCTGCTGCCAAAGTCTTCTTCCTCAGGTCCGTGGCCTTTGCCCTCTGGGCCGGGCTCGCCTTGATTGTCTCCTTCAGGAGGAGAATCGTCACCCCAGTCGATCAGCAGATTGGACGCCAGCGGCTTGGTCGTTGAACCGAGTGGCTGGAGCGTGTCCACAAAGTCGTCGAGTCCGCCGTCCTTTCCGTCCGAGGGAACCGCGGGAGGCGCCCCAAAGAAGGCCCACTCCTCGTCAGACGAGCTCCCGTCCATGGCCCCATCGTCGCCCTCGGCCTGCGCATCGGTGTCCCTGATGCTGAGCTGCTCGACCGCGGGGAGAATCGGGAGGGACGCCTGCTTGGCCAACACCGACGCTATCCACGATGCGCGCCGCGGCCGATGGTCCGCTGCCGTTTCGCCCATGCCGGGGCTGCCGCTTGGATCGTCGGACGGCGATACGGAAGCGGCCTCTGAAGGCGGGAGCGCCGTCGCTGGGGGTGTGGAAGCGGACAGCGTGGAGGGAACGGACGGAGCGGCGACGGTCGCAGAGGAGGTCTCATCGGAGGCCTGGCTGGTGGCAGGATTGGGTGCGTCCTTGCGCAGGGAATCCCAGTCCAGACACAGAAGCGCGGCCGAGGCCGCTTGAAAGGTGGCCAGTGAGTAGCCTTCGATCTGCATCTGCTCTCTCTCGCCTGTTGGTTACAACGTGACGATAAGCGCAAGCGTCCCTTTCCACGTTGTTGGTTGCAGTGCAATGGTAGGTCACACGGTTACCTATGAAATCTTGCATGTACATGCTCTCCGTGTGCACGGTGCCGAGGTTGCTCTTGATCAGCACGTAGAGCAGGATGGGCAGCAGGTCGTCGCACGACACTGCGATCTCCTGTGAGGTGGGATCGCGCTTGGACCAATACTCGTTCACGCAGCCGCAGATGATGCGACTCGTGTCCACCAAACAGTTCATCTTCGCTGAATTTCATATGAAATGCGGTATGAAAGGAATGCAAACCATGAATAGGAAGGGAGCTGAGATGATGCGTACCAACAGGAGTGGCCAGTTCGGTGATGGCGCTGAGCATGTTGATCGCCTTCTGGTAGGGCTCTACGGACATGCCATTGGCTAGAATGAATGGAGGATTGTTGTTTTGTAAAAATTGGATGAAAAATTATGTTACAATGTGTAACGGTTGTCACTGTACCTTTTTTGTCATCGAGGAGCCAGAATTTGGGGTTATCGATCAGATCCGGTGTTGTGATGTCTGCAAACTCAGCCATCTTCTGCTTGAACTTCCGATCTTCGGCGATGTACTGCGCCAGCCACACGCATTCGTCCATCAGAGGCCGACTCAGTTCAGTAATGAAATAAAAATAAAAAATAAAAAATAATGCTTGGGGAATGTACCCGCTTGGTGTAGACCGGATAGATGATGTCGTAGAGGGACGAGAAGACGCAGTGCTCGGCTGCCAGGCGGGACGTATGGACGAACTGTTCCACATGCGCCAGCTCGCTCCCGTAGTAGTGCTCCACCGTCACCGTCAGACGATCTGTTGTGTGTGTGTGTGTTGTGTTGGGCGTGTTGCGGTTGTAGTTGAGTTGCAACGATCCAAGCTTTGTACTACACACGGCGTACCGAGGAATGTGGTGACCTCCGTGGTCACCCTGCCGAGGGCCGTAGAGGGCCTGGCGGACAGGATGCGGTCCTTGTGCCGCACGAACTCGTCGATGAAGTCCAACACCAGCTTGCCCAGTGGATGGGAATAGAGACTGTCGCCGCGGCACGGATGCCGCACGCGCTTAGGTGGTCAGCTCTTGGTCACGGAAAGGAAGCGGGAATTTCCCTGATATGTCCTATATAGGACTGGGAAACGATGGGCCATACCCGAACACCTTGTTCATGTGCGTGAAGATTTTGACCTTCTGCGAGTCGAGCTGCTGCTGCAAGAGCGGCTTGCCCTCCTCCGGCACGTCCTCCTTCATCTCCCTCAGGAAGTCCTCGTCCAGCAGCTTGTAGACCTGCACTTGTACCAAGAGAATCACACACAAGACACACACACACACACTGCGATGAGGCAACCTCCTCATTCTCTTCCTCTTGGCGCGTTCCATTGTAACCAGGGACAGGGAGTGCGCGGACCTTGTCATCGCCCGAACCGGCTGCAATGGAGCTGAGTTTGGCGAACAGGCCTGAGAATCCTCCGTTCCGTGACGACCCTTCCCGGGACGACGGCTTCTTCTTCTCGCGCTTGCTCCCTCCTTTCTTCTTGCTGGGGCTCGGCAAAGGGGAGGACGCGGGCGAGGCTGCAGCGATCGCCACACTCGAGTCCTTCTTTGCAACGGCGGCGTTGCTTCTGCTGCCCGTGGCGATCTCCTTGACGGCCGTCGAGGGCGACGTCAGGGCCAGCCGCCGCAGCTCCTTCCGCACCCCTTGAAGCCAGGGCAGAAGCTCATCCGCGGCCCTGTATGGAATACAGTGGGGCATTACACAGGGCCGAGCGAATGTTAACACCGAGGAGGAAGAGGGGGGGTGGGAAGAAACAGGGAACATGAATAGAGGGAGAAAGGGGAAGGATAGATCACCTTGTCGCGAAGTAGAAAATGTTGTCACTCTTGGTCTGTAGGCCGAACGAGTGCCTGCAGCGCACCAACGGAGGGGAGGGGGAGGAATACGAGGTTAGGGGAGTATCTGCACATAGGGTCATAAGAGGAAGAAAGCGGAGAGACGGCACTTCTTTCCGGTGTTCTTCTCGGCATCAATCAGGAATGCCTTGACGTCCGTCAGTGGGATCACTAGACGCGCCTTCTTCTGGACGTACATACATGACGGTCAGGAAACGCGACCACTTGCAAGTTGTGCTATGAAGGCAATGGGATGAGTTGGCGCGGCAAAGCCAAGGCCTACCTTGGGGGTGGTCGAGTCGAACAGGTGAAGGGATGCTTGCTTCAGCACCACCCAAGTCTTGAGGAACCGCACAGCCGGTCTCTCGCACACGAATACAAACCCCTCACAATACTGACCACATCACCGACCGCATGGCATGTCAGCAACCAAACCAAACCAAATCGAACAAAAAAAAGCGGAGCGGCCTCCGTCCCGATGCGTTGTATTTGTATTTGGTTTCACATTCGCACCTCGTAGTAGACTGGTTCTTGTCGCTGCTCGAGCTTCTCGCGTTCTCTTTCGCGTTCGCGCTCTCGCTGGCGCTCGAGAGCTGCTGCCACCGCGGCGGGGTCGCTGGCTTGCACGGGCCCGGAGACGGGCGAGGGGCGCAGGAGGCTCTGCTGCGAGGGCGTCTTCTGGAGGATCTGCGGGAACTGCGAGAAGCTCTGGCTCTGCTGCAGGGCCTGATACCGCTGGAGGAATGCCTGGTACTGAGGCGTGAGCTGCGGCAGGGCGTAGTACTGCTGCGCCGGGTACTGTGGCGGGTGCTGAGGCTGGCCAGCCGGGGGGTAATACACGGCCGGAAAGCGTTGCATGTGTTGCTGCTGCTGCTGCTGCTGCTGCTGCTGCTGCTGTGTGGGCGAAGGCTGCGGCGGCTGCTGTCCGGCCGGCTGGGTATGGGGCGGCCCTCGCACGGTCATGTGTGACTGTGGCGAGGCGCCTTGCTGGGACATGGGCGGCAGGAAAGGAAGGAACGGCTGTGTAGCAGAAGGAGGAGAATGCGGGAAGGTCATGGAGGAGGGCAGGGAGGAAGAGGAGGAAGAGGAGAGCGGCTGAGAAGGAGAGGGCCGCTGGAGAGACTGGTCTGTGGGGATGGCCGGGAATCGGAGGGGGTTGCCCGTGCCCGGCGGTGTCGGCCCGGCCGTATAGCCGGGTGGGAAATAGAGGACCTGATGCGGAACGGCCCCACCAGGGAACTGCATAATCATCGGGTGCTGACCGCCAGAAGTGCCCGATGCGGTTCCAGATGGTTGCTGCGAGCCAGAAGGAGGAGAAGGTCCTGCGAACGACAGCGGTGGCTGAGCGGGCTGTTGCATGTGAGGCGGGAAGCCCATGAAGCCCCCGCCCGTGGTCAGGGGCGGTGGTGGTCGCTGCTGATTACCAAGTGGTGATGGCGTGAGACTAGGCACGGCGGGGAAGACGGGGTTGAAGGGAGGATTATCGGTGGAGGTGGTGGCTGCTGGCACAGAGCGATGCCGGTCCTTCACCTCCTCGTGCTTGTACAAGCTCGACGCATCACCTCCCCTCTGGCTCGCATAGCGAGGCGCGGGATGCTTATCCCTTCCTGATCCTGCGGAGACGGCGCCAGCACGACGCCTCCATCTCGCTTCTTCCTCCTCGCGCTCGGTCTGTTCAAACAAACAAAGGTCTAGGTGCACGTTCACCTCTTCCTCCGGCATACGTACGCCGCACACGGGACAAGCCACTTGGTGGGGGGGGGGGGATAATTAATAGGCTGGCTTACTCTGTTAGGTTGAAAAAATCCTACCTTGGGTACTTCCACTCTGATGCAACATCGAAATCGATGTACCGAAGAGAAGAAAGAAAATTAAGCAAAAAAGCAGCGACAAAGAATGTATACGGTTGGTGTACCATTCCAAGAGGAAAACTACAGCCCCAAGCTTAATCTACGAGCAGGAGAACGCCAGTGGTTTTAAAGTAAGGAATGTAGGATGAAATTCTACTTTCTTTTCTATTTCTTTGCCAACCCGAAACATGAGAACGAAGCACACCGTCGTCTGAGGTCATGCTGACTTTTTATTTATTATAGTCACGCTTGTCGTGGGCAAGGGATGATTTTCAATTCACCCTGTATTATCGTAAGCCTGTCCTCTTTCATCGAAATGATTTTTGGGTTTTCGTAGTTATTTTTCCAAATTTTTTCTTTCTCTTTCTTTCCTCGTACCCGTAGTGCCCCTCGGGTTCATCGTTCATCTGCCGGGCTCATTAGACATGCTTAAAAAACGGGTGAAAAAGGGAGGACGTGGCCGCAAGGAAGGCAATAAAACTGCCTCCGGCGATGGCCAGTCTACGTCGGCGCCGGTGATGCTCTCAGATGAGCTCAGATCACAACTTGCGGCAAACAACAGCAACGCCTATGCTGCTCAGATAAGCGAAGGCGATGAAAGCAATGTCCTCATTGTCGCCGGCAAGAAAAAGAAGAAGGAGAAGGTAACTACGATTTCGATTTCTGCTTGGGTGGTGATTTGTGTTGTGTCGTCCTCTCTAAGGTCTCCCTTGCAGGCACCTGAAGCACTGGAGGAACAGAAACCCAAACTCACGGCCAAGCAAAAGCGGCGGCTTGAAAAGCTCAAGGAGAAGGAAGAAAAGAAAAGGAAGCGCGTTGAGCTGTTCCAGTCTCTTTCGTACGGTTCCCTCCCTTCTCCAGGCATCGGCGTTATACTCACACTGCCTTCATCCAGAACCACGATGCTCTCACCGGATCAGATGCGGTTGCTCCATCACAGCAGCGATCTTGGCAAGGTACGGTCCTCTAGGCACTGTATTGATTGGGAGAAGCTGGACCCAACCTCTGTCTTACCATCTCAAACGATAGAGAGAATCCAAGAAGAACAAGCTGAGCCGAGCCTTTAGGGAGCAGAAGGCGCTGGGCTACACACTCACCAACGACGTCCAACTGGAGACTTCTGTCAAGCGGAAGCGAGAAGATGTGAGTGACGACGCCGATCAGCAGTACAACGACGACTTCGACATTCCATTCCCCTTTCCGTCCCTCGTACCCGATGGGTCTACACATTCGGCACAAGCCAACAGTGCCAGCACGCCTGTAGAGCCCAAAGCGACGAACACTGCGTCATCCATCTCCACGATGACGGCTCCCTCTACCTCCACTTTGCGCTTTGACTTCTCGGGCCTTTCGGCATTCACCAAGTCCAAGTCCGCTACTGCCAAAAAGGAGGAAGCCACTTCTGCCTCTTCTTCTGCTGCTCCTTCCACTCCCAGCAGCGCCACTCCCGCACATGCCTCGCCTACGCCTGCTGAGACCACCCCCTCCTCGGAGTCAAAGAGGGCCAAGAAAAGGAGGAAAAAGAACAAGAAAAAGAAGGTAAACTAGTACAGAGAAATGGGCTATCGGACGTAGCTGATAATCATGTTGTGTGGCCGTGTCGCACAGACCGAAAGCGTGCAGCCACAAGAAGCTGCCGAACCTGCCACGGCGCCGAAAGCGCCAAAGTCGGAACCCGCCCCGCAGGCCGCTACTCCTGCACCTGCGACTTCACTAGAATTGGCTCCCGTCCAAACTACCCCGACTGCGCCGAAAAAGGATACAGGCAACAATGGTACTGCAAAAGCACGCACGCACATGCACACACACACACACGCTTTGCGTCTGAAGTCCACCCAAATATGCGGAAGTCGCATTTTATAGAGCTGCGTGGGTATATTGAATGTATGCTTACCCGAGGGAGGAAAGATACAACAACAGGCACCAAGGCGATCCAACCGGCCTTCTTCGTCCCTGTGGCAAGGTTGCCGGAAGTGGAGCGCCAGCGAAAGGAGCTCCCCATTTATATGGAAGAGCAGCGCATTATGGAGGCCATCAAGGAAAACGACGCTGTGGTCATCTGTGGTGGTGCGTACGATTTGTGCCAGAATCCTTACTTCATTGTTACTTCTATCATGTTATCTATAAATCAATTTAATGGAATCTTCTGTCACACCACAGAGACGGGATCGGGTAAGACCACACAGGTGCCTCAGTTTCTCTACGAAGCCGGCTATGGGTGTCCTGGCTCGGGTACGTCAATAAATTGGATGTAATTCGGGGGAAGCACCGGACGGCACTCGTTGATGCTCTCTGGCCCCCAACAACAGCAAATCCGGGCATGGTCGCGGTTACACAGCCGCGTCGTGTTGCCGCAGTCAGTATGGCCCAGCGCGTAGCACACGAACTCAATCTCGAATCCACGTCCATCGTTTCCTACCAGGTGCCAAATTTCCTCCCCATTTCCCTTCGCGATTCTCTCCTATCAATTATTCGAGTTTATTGGAGAATGACCAGCAGAAAAAGCTGCACAATTTCAAAAAGTACACAAATATGTTCTGCCTGAGGTATTTAAAGCCGAAGCCAAGGCCCATACTGCAATGATCTTCTCGGCCCCCCGTGGCTAAGATCAAATGTAGTATCTGTTCTTATCAGCTTAATCTCTGGTAGTGAAGCATTTCCGCTTCACATCAAGATTATTCTTATTTCTTGTTGGCTGCCGTTGGGTCACTATGTCGCCAGCTAAGCTGCGCAGACAGCCCATCGGTTAAGCGATCGGCTTCACATTGCACCCTCTGTGAAGTTTAATCGGTCCGGCCACGCCCAACAACCAACGAAATTAGCTGCTTTTATTTTCTCTATCTTGAGGATTTTAGCCAACGTCCATATTACCAACTTGTGTATTATCCAAATCAGTTTTCAAACTTATTCCTGTAGCTGCAACTCAAACGCAAAAAAACAAAAAAAAAAAAAACTGTTCTTAAAGGCACCGCAACCAACAGGGAAAACCCAAAAATGTCAGGTTAAACCGCATTTTCGTTGCGGAATAACCTGTCTTTTGTGTTGTTGAGTCGCAGCTACCAGCGAAACAGGAATATGCTTGGCGTAATTCCACTTGAAAAATCGCCCCTTCTTTTTTTCGTATCTTTCTCACCCATTTCTTTCTCATAAATTTCTGAAATACAACTTTTGAGAAAAATCCAAAAAGAAAAAGTTTGGCTCTTTCTGTGGAACAATTGCATGCTCTTGTCCGCGCGCATAAATAGCGGAGCGGGCAATGGGGAAAAGCATCTTCTCGGCCTTTTGGCTAAGATCAAGTGTAGTATCTGTTCTTATCAGCTTAATCTCTGGTAGTGAAGCGTTCCTGCTTCACATCAAGATTAAACTTATTTCTTGTGGGGGACCAGTTGGCATTAATGCCCGCAGCTTGCTGTGGGCAGCCTCTGGTCGCCGATCGGCTTCGCACTGCACACCTGGCGAAGTTTTTCAAACGGTCGACCCCTTCCACCTAAAATTAAAGACAAAACCTCTCCCATCTAAGGATACTTGGCGAATATCAGTGTCATCAATACTGGTACGATATGTATTGATGTATTATTGACGCGCCCCAAATACTAGATTCGCTACGACTCTACGGTGAGCAGCGATACCAGGATCAAGTTCATGACCGACGGTATCCTGCTCAAGGAAATTCAGGGAGATTTCCTCATGAAGCGCTACTCGGTCATCATCATCGACGAGGCTCACGAACGCAACCTTAACACCGACATCCTCATCGGCCTCTTGTCGCGTATCGTGCCTCTTCGTGCTCAGCTCGCTCGCGAGTGCGAGCAGAAGCTCAAGCAGAACCCGTCCTCCGTAGCCCTTCAGGACGTCGTGAAGCCACTCAAACTGGTACCGTGGTCAAAAAAAAAAGAAACAGAAAAGAAACAGAGAAGAAAGAATGGCGTTGTAACAGTCGCTTAACTTGTCGTTTCGCGGGCAGGTTATCATGTCTGCCACGCTGCGTGTGAGCGATTTTGTGGACAATCCAAAGCTGTTCCCCAAACCGCCTCCTGTGATCAGTGTCGACGCTCGTCAGTTTCCCGTCACTGTCCATTTCAACCGACGCACCGTCCTCGGCGATTATATTGGTGAGGCCTTCAAAAAGGTCTGCAAGATTCACCAACGCTTGCCTCCTGGCGGTACGCTACATAGGTCACCTAACAATCTGTTAGTGTGAAAAATACAGTGAATGAGCAAAAATAATTCTAACTCGATCTATCGTTACTCTGCACAGGCGTTCTGGTATTCCTGACGGGTCAGCAGGAGATCGAGGTCCTCTGCCGCAAGCTACGGGCAGCTTTCCCGCCCCATATGGAGAGGAGAAAGAAGGACATTCGCACCATCCGCGAAGAGGGCGAGGGCCAGCCTGAGGAGGACGGCCAGGGCAACCCCCTGGCAAAGGGGAAGGAGAAGCAGGCGAAGAAAAAGGACGAGGGCCTCGAGAAGACTGACCAAGCGAAGGATGAACGCAAGACAAAGGATAAATCCGAGGAGCCGAAGGTTGATGCAAAAGAAAAGGACGAAACCAAAGAGGAGTCGGACAATATGAACGTCGAAAAGAATCACGAAAAGGACGAAGAAAAGGATGTGAAGGTCGAAGAAAACAAAGAAGGGAGCGCTGAGGATGAAGGAAAGGAAGAAGAGGACACCATCGGCCCGCTCTGGGTGCTTCCTCTCTATTCTGCGCTGCCCACCAAACAGCAACTGCAGGTCTTCGAGCCGCCGCCTCCGGTACACTCTTCTCCCTTTTAATTTAAAGAAGAAGAGGAAGAGAAGGAGGAGGAGGAGAGTTGAGACCGGTGCTTATTACTCGGTACAAACAGGGCTACCGATTGGTGGTTGTCGCGACCAACGTGGCCGAGACTTCCCTGACAATCCCTGGAATCAAATATGTGGTGGATTCTGGCAGGGCCAAGGAGGTAGGGCTGCCCTCCGCCTCCTCCTCCTGCTTCCTTATGACTTATATAAGGACTCGCTGCGCAGAGAGTCTATGATCGGGCTTCCGGCATGTCGGCCTATGTCGTCCAATGGGAATCGCAGGCCTCGGCCAATCAGGTGACATGTGCCTATCGCATTCGCAGGTGCGTTGGGGATCTGTGGTCGCCTGACCGTGTGCGTGACTGATAGAGGGCCGGTCGTGCTGGTCGAACGGGTCCGGGTCACTGCTACCGTCTGTTCTCCTCGGCAGTTTTTAACGATCAGTTCCCTCAGTTCTCCGACCCCGAAATCAGCCGCATTCCCATCGAAGGTTCTCCATAGATCCGCCCCTTCCCCCTTCGGTCCCTCCAATATATGTAGTGGGTCTGACTATCTCTCTTATGAACTGCTCCACCCCGGATTGGGTGATGATCAGGCATCGTGTTGCAAATGAAGAGCATGGGCATCGACAAGGTCGTCTCCTTCCCCTTCCCCACGCCGCCCGATATGGTCGGCCTGAAGGAAGCCCACCGGGTTCGTTCTCCCAACACTCACTGGCCCTACTTTACTGTTTGCCTACGGCTCGTCTTCTATATTATTCGCTAACTCTCTGCTCTCTCGGGTAGACCCTGTCGTATCTAGGCGCACTCGACAAGGACGAGAGGCTCACTCCGCTCGGCCGATCCCTCTCCACCTTCCCCGTGGCCCCGCGATACGCCAAAATGTATATGCCGCCGTCTCTTGAGTTCAGAACACATAACGCGTTCCTGGTTTGTTGATCGGGTTGGGGGCGATAGGCTCGTGCTGGGTCACCAGGGTGGATGCTTGCCGTACGTCATCGCCCTTGTCGCGGCGTTGTCCGTTGATGATCCTCTTCTGAGGCAAGCCATGGTCGAGAACAACGACCGCGAAGGCGACGGTAATGTTGCAGATCTCCCTTTCTCGGAAGACCGATTGGTAGCAACAAAAGTCGCTGACTTTAGCTGTCGCGTTGATATTAGACGAGAAAACCGAGGAGGAAAAGCGACTCGAAGAGGAAGACAAGGAGAGGAGGCAGAAGCGACGCGCGGCCATGATCGCCATGCACAACATCTGGGCTCACCCGGCCAGCGACCTGCTCGTCATTCTTCGGTAAATCGATCTTCCTCTTCGCCCACCACACACACACAGTTTTCCCATACCGCCATTTCACACGCGTCCTTCACCACTCAGGGCCATCGGCGCCTACGAGTACGGTGGAGCTACAGACAAGTTCTGCGAGAAGCACTTCCTGGACGCCAAGGTCTCGCTGCGCTCATCTCTCTCTTCCCCCTCTCAAAACAGACCGACGCTCTTCACCCCCCAACCTGAGCAAGCATTCCCCTTCCTCTCTCCTTTTCTTCCTCTTTCCGTATTTTTCAGGTCATGCGAGAGATCCATCAGCTGAGGGAACAGTTGACGTACCTCGTCAACAATGTCTACCCGCAGGACGAGCCAATCGAGATGAACCCCAACCTGCAGCCTCCCACCCCGGAGCAGGTGAGAACACTTCCCCGTCATTTGCCCATAGGTGGAATACTTTTCATAACTTGCCGGCAATGACCGTCAGGAATTATTGCTGCGCCAAGTCATCACCGCTGGCCTTATCGACCAAGTGGCTAGGCTCGACACCGAGAGGAGCGAAATGGGATACATCAACGAGGGCAAGGTGCGTCTATTAAAAAGCTCCAAGAATAAATAAATAAATAAATAAGTAAACCAAGAAACGGTTCAAGAACGCTCACTTCGACCCCGTCGATGCAATGCACCATACCAGGCGCAGAAACATTTCCAGTATCGTACAGTCAAGACCAACGAACCCGTGTACATCCACCCTTCGTCCTTCCTCTTCGGCCAGCACGAGGAGTATGTCGTGTACCGCGAGCTGGTGCAGACCAAGAAGACCTACATGAAGGGCGTGACTGCGATTCATCCTTCGTGGCTGTGCTCTCTCGGCACAGCCCTTTGCCACTTCTCGAAGCCGCTCGAGACGCCTCCGCCTCGGTACGTTGGTGCGACGATTCACACCCAAACAGCGCTTCCTAACCTTCCCCCCCCCAAAAAAAAAAACGCAGATACGATGCAGACGCGGATGCCATACGTTGCTTTGTGTCGCCCACTTATGGCCCCAACGGGTGGACGCTCCCCGTGCAAGAGGTAAGGCCGCAGTTTGGCCTGAGGATGATCGTTTTCTTACAATCGTGCGTGTTTAGGTTGACATGGAGGATTGCATAGACCGATACAAATATTTCATGCGCTTCTTGCTGGAAGGCAAAGTCATATCTTCGCTCAAAGTGTTGCGGGTTCGTTGATCAACATCGGCCGTTTGCCTGGATTCTGCAGTACATCTTGATAAACATACTATCTTCTTTGGGAGCGTAGGAGAATCTGTCCGGTAGACCGTCTACGATCACCATGCCGACCGCCACACAGCACAAGATCCTTGCCTTTCTTCACACGCTCAGCACCAACAAGGTGCACAACAAACGGACGCTGTTGGCGAAAATGTACGATGCTCTCTTACCGATGCACGGAGATGGCCTACTGACCGGTGGTGATGTAAACAGCAAAACAAACCCGAAATTTTTGCTTGCCGAGATGAAGCTCTGGGTGAACTTGCAGACTCATGAGTTGCTGACGCAGCTCTGGAGCCAACTAACTTCGTCGTGAAAAAACACGCTTTTTCCGTGTGGTGAGTGGGGCTGACGCTACATCCCTTGACAAAACGGTTCGGATATAAGACGGTCACCCAAAGATGCCACTTCACTTACGACTGCCCTTTCACTGAGCAATGCTCATGCATGAATCTAGATAAAAGTCCGGTTTTTATTATTCGAGATTTGAATTTTAAGTTCAGTTCTTGGGTGAAGGGGTTTTTTCATTGAGGACGGACTGACAAAACCCCTAACTTCCCAGCAAACAACCCTTTCCTACTTCGACAGCAAAGCCACGGACCAAATTGGCCGAATTCATCAAGTTCGAGCCGAGGGCGGCACTGCTCACTTCCCTTATTTTCCTCATCCATGCAGCGAGATTTGTCTGCCCCACTTTTCAATCCGCCCCCTCTGCGCATTTCTGGAAGCGCCAAAAAGAAGCTCCTAGCATGCCTTCCTCTGCGCCTTGAGCATAGGTGCTTCTCAAGCGAAGACGACGCAACTATGGCAGTATCCCTGAGCCTACCAGATTCTATTTCTCTTCCTACCAGCACTTCGTCTCCTTCGCAGCTTCGCCCCCCTCTTTCATGCAGCATCTCCATCAACTCTCCCCCACCTCCCTCTTCTCCTTCTCCCTCATCCGAAGACGCCGCACTGTGGCGGCGAGTACTAGAAGCGGCGTGGATGGCAACCAAGATGTGTGTCATGTTCACTCTGATGTCTGTGCTGTGGCTTGTCCTTGCCATACCCAGCATAGACCAGAAACTGCAAGCACTCTTCCATTTTTTTAGCCGACACGACCGAGCCGGGGAACGAGACGAAAAGAGGCCTCTTGACTTTTCACTTCAACTCGACGGCGGTACCCATTCTGAAGCAAAGCCCCGACTATCAGGCAGCCAGGAATTGAGGAAGTCTGAGGAGGGCACGAGTGATGCTGCATCTTCAACAAAAGAGGAAGCAGACGAACACAAAGGAAGCGATCCGACATCGCCAGATATTGTAAAGAGTAAACGAAAGAGAGTCGTGAAGAGTGTGCGGTGGTCGAACGACGCAGGTCAGGAGTAAGAGCGAAGTGCTCGCTTACTTGTGTATAGTTAAGAGAAATCAACGTCGTGAGCGGATCGCTCTGGCAACTACTAGCACCTTGCCTCGGCCCCTTATTTATCTTCTCTAATTTCTTCCTAAGTTTCTTTAAGTTCTTCTTTTTAAATGAACCAAAATGAACCCAAGACAGCGACAACGCATGTTTCAGGTCGATGACTCTTGGGGTACTCCGTAAGCAACATCTTCGTTTGTCTGCTTGCTCTAACAGAAGTATTAGGGAATGAGGAAGAGAAGTGTGCAGTTTGCAGCCAAACGGGTCGGTGTCCCTTCCGATTGGCCTTTTCCCTGTTTATTGGGGTTATGATTTGACCGCTTGACTACTACGGCAGTATATCCAAGTGATCGGCTCTCCATAGAGGGCAAAATCTTTCATAAAACCTGCTTTAAGTGTGCCGAGTGTAAGGCCACTTTGCGAGCTGGCAGCTTTGCCGCTATCGAAGGCACTTACTACTGCAAACCTCATTACGCTCAGGTATGCTCTTCGCTGCTCTCCCCTCCACATAGACGTTTGGGTGACTTATGAACTTTGTCACGGCTGTGCCTGGCAGAAATTCAAGTTGAAGGGCAACTACTCCGAAGGATTCGGCTTGGATAAGCCCACAGCAAAATGGAGCGATAAGGGTGCAACTTCCTGAGGCCAAGCCGCACGCGACAGAGACTTGAACGGCCGTCACACGGCCTTCCAAAAACTGGGAAAAATCCCAAAATGTAGGCAACGCAAATGAATGGATTTTTCTGGCCGTCAATTTTTCCTCCTTTCTTTCTCTCTCTCGCGTCCGCATCGCAGCAGCCCCTACAAAAATGGTGCGTTCCACTTTGATTTGCGTAGGGGGTGGGGGTGCAAGGCGTAGAGACCTTGTCTGTACCGCTTCTAGCTATGGTTAATTAGCTTCCGTTCGCAGGCTTTGGTGCAGCAGGATGATTTCCAACACATTCTCCGTGTGCTCAACACGAACATTGATGGTAAGCAGAAGATTGTCTTCGCCCTGACCGCCATCAGGGGTGTCGGTCGCCGTTTTGCCAACGTTGTGTGCAAGAAGGCCGACGTTGACCTGAACAAGAGGTGCGTAGCCCTCAAAATTCACTGAAGATTCATGCCAATGCCTGACTGGCCCTATGGCATCAGAGCCGGCGAGCTGTCCAACGACGAGGTCGACAAGATCGTCAACATCATCCAGCACCCCAGGCAGTTTAAGATCCCCGACTGGTTCCTCAACAGGAAGAAGGACATTAAGGATGGCAAGTACACTCAGGCCTACTCCAACATTCTTGATCAGAAGCTCCGTGAGGACTTCGAGCGTCTCAAGAGGATGAGGTGCCACCGTGGCCTCCGTCACTTCTGGGGTCTCCGTGTTCGTGGTCAGCACACCAAGACCACTGGTCGCAAGGGTCGCACCATCGGTGTGTCCAAGAAGAGGGAGAACAGATAATTCCTGGTCATTGTTCTGCTACACCCAAAAACAAAGGTTTTTACTGCATTT
>CDFF01072334.1:17256-28333 GCA_000826265.1 Acanthamoeba culbertsoni | reverse complement strand
AGAGAGAGAGAGAGAGAAGCGGGAAGGACTGCTTGCGTTACCAAGACGGTCCGTCGGCCCTTTACTCCCTCCCAGCATGCGCGCGAATTCCTCGCTGCCGACGTCGTCAGTGGCCAACGAACAAAAAAGAAAAAGAAAATCAAAAGGCACAGCAGGTTAAGCGGAAAGGTAGGGAGGCAGCGGTGCGCACCGCTTCTTCCGGAGAATGTCGAAAACCGTTTTAGATTCGCTGTCGTCCAACACCGCGTAGTCATGTAGCAACTTCTCCACGGTGCGTAACTGTTTGATCCGCTCGTCAAGGTTCACTTCTGAGGCCATTTCACCTACAATTCGAAACAAAGCCTCTTTGAGTTTTCTTTTGTCAATAATTAAAGATAAAGATAAAGATAAAGATAAAGATAAAGAAGATGACAATTAAATAATTGTAAAAATAAAAAATAAAAATAAAGAAAAATTAAATATATGAGTGTACTCTCGTATTTTTGTAGGCCAATAAGCCACGGATCTTTGGCTCCGATGAGGTTGGCTTGCGCGTCCTCGCTCATATCGAAGCTTTCGTCCCCGGCTGCCGAATCTGCCTCGACCCCCATTTCAGTGGCGGCCTTATACCAGAAGGCCTCATCCTCGCCGGTTTCTTTTCTTTCGGCTTCTGACTTCTCGTCCCGTCCTCCCTTGTCGTTCTCGTCGTGAGCCTGTTCGGCTACGTTGCCTGGAGCGGACACGCCCAGCACCACTACGTCGCCTTCGACTTCTTGGGGTGGATGATGGGCCTCCTTCTGTGGCTCGGCAGCGTTTACCACAGACAGCTCAACGACCTCGTCTTCCCCCTCCTTTTCGATTGTTTGGGGTGGCTGTTGGTTCAAGCGCTCATCAGGAGGCTCAGTGACAGCATCGTTCTGTTCCTCGCCAGCTTCGTCTTCCACCAACTGGTAATGGCAGTCCCTATTGTGTTTGCACGCAGAACAGCGGGTGGTGTCCTGTTCGGGGTCGTCGTCCGCACTAAACCACTGACACCCACAGTAAGCCACGCGGCAGTGCAGGAACTCAACTGTTTCATCTTCAGTAGGCTCTGGCACTTTTGTTGGTTCCTCAGTAGGGTCGATTCTGTCTACATGTTCTTGTAGTGTGGGCAGGGAATGAGTTTCTGTACAAGCTTTCGCAGTTTCTCCTTCTGAATCATTCCCCTTTGGCGATGCGCACGCCATGATAGGAGGAGACGTTGACGTCTCCGTGTCCTTTGGCTCCTCTGCATCCATGGCCGGGTTCTGCCCACAGTTTTGTTTTCTTGACACCCCCTTTGTTTTCCGACAATGGAAAATCACTGGAAAACGGACAACTGGCCCCGCCGAGTTTATTGAGGTGCTAAAATAAAAAGTGATGACACAACAGCAGCATACCACCATCACAACATGACTCTCTCACGCAAAAGTTACAGAGCGCGTCAATAAGAGAATCCCTGCCCCTGTCCTCCGTTTGATAGCATTTGTCATAGAAGAATTTTAGACAAGGTTTTTGGAGCATTGCTGGTGGATGATGTGTGTGCGTGCTACCGAGAGCCCTGCAGGGTCTGGCCTACTGCTCTACGCTCGCCAACAGCCAGATCCAAAAGAAGACAAGGGGCTTGCCTCTAAGACCACGAATACTCTTAAACGCGATGATCTGATCTCAGGAGGGACGATCCGAGGGATCGTCGCTCCAACACACATTGTCATCAACTCTATCCACCGCTCAGGCCAGTGGACAGGGATCTCCGGTCGAGTCTGCCCAGAGGCTACACGTTCTCTCTCCTCATTCTCTTCTGCGCGGACATTTACTATAAGACGGAGACGCAGTGGGAGAGCTGCTCTATTGCATCATATTCGTCGTCACCAACCTTGTATACCTCGTTATCACCATCGGTAAGCCCCTTCTCCTGTACTTTTCTCCCCTTTAGCCGTCCACCGCAGACTCCTCATCTGAAATTCCGCCAGATTGACGATCCACAACAGGAAATAAATAGGTTTATTGAGGACTAATTGTTCTTGTGATGCCCCGCCAGGGCAGAGCCTTCCGCTGGCGGCAGAGGGAAGTGATTCCCATCCGTTACCTGCTTTCGTCTTGTGCAGCTTCCATCCCCCGAATTGGACGGCAATGAAAGGAGTGTATAGTTTGGCATGTCGTGGGTATGTACGTAACACATGCTGGTGTCGTAGGAAGGGGAGGAAGCCGACGAAGAGTACGGAGAGGAGGAAGAGTCGAGACCTTGCGGCTGATCTGCATAGGGGCAAACTGTTGGGTGGTAGTCCATGGCAACTTCCTGGCTCTGAACCGATGGCGGGGGCGAAGAATGCGCAGAGTAGGAGAAAGAAGGCATAAAGGGCAGTGGGACGGAAAGAGGGCTAATATAGGGAGGAAGAAAGAAGGGCGAAGAGGGTTCAATGGAAGGCGAGCCTGGACCTCCGCAGAGGGCTGGCGACGACAACTGGCCAGGTGCAGGCAGTAGGGAAGGGTTTCCGGAGGGCGATGTACAGGTGGAAACGTAGTGGGAGAACGAGGGAGAACGATGGATTGGTGAGGAATTGTGAGGTTGCGATGGTTGATGGCTCATTCGGTTGGCAAAGTCCGCGCTGTTCGATCTGCCCATCATGAGGGGGAGGCTCAGCGATGAGCCTGCGGTGAGATGACTGTCGAAGGGCGGAAGGTCCATGGGATGCTGTGCCTGAAGCATGTCCAGGAAGGACGATGGTTTCGAAGGGTGACTCCCCATTGTGGGAACGACAGCCACATCCTCACGAGGTAGGGTAGGCTGAGGCGGGGACCGAAGAGCTTGACCGATGAACCCGGCTGAGGGCGGTGAGGAGATATAGCAGTCTCCGGTGATGGGCGACGACGAACCGAGCTTCCCTCCGCTGGTAGGAGTGAGGCTTCGAGACGGAACGTGGATGGGTGAAGAGCAGGGCGAAGCAGAGGAAGAAGAGGAGCCGGATGCCTCGGGAGCGGAGCGGTCCTGGTTTCCTTCGTCTTCTTGTCCACCTCTCGGCTGGTCCTTTGGCTCCTGCGTGCTTCCAGAGTTCCTTCTACGGAAGCCCTTGTAACAGTGTTTGGCCTGCCCAGGACGAGAAAAGAGTTATGTTAGAGGGAATTACGGCAGGCCCTGGTCCCGGGCTATACTTCGGAAAGAAACGTGATTGGGAGACACCCGTACCTTTCCCTTTGCTCCGGTTCGAGAACTCTTCAGTCCTGGGAACGCCCTGTGGACCATCTTCCCGAACATGGACGGGAGCATAGGGTCTTTGCCTTCAACCTCGCAGAAGTTAACGTACTCCGCGTAGACCTCATCCTTTGCCACAGACGACCCGCGCACAGTCTCAAAGTTGTCCTTCAGCCTGGCAGGAGAGACACCATCAGTTAAATTTCCCCATAAGGAAATCACTTTCCTAAATTCGATATTCGGCCCCCGAAATTTGCGCCAAATTTCTTGGCAAGGACAAACCACTTAAGCCAACATATTGGCCGAAGAGGAAGGGGGAAAACGAAGGTACCATGTAAGTAGGCGGGAAGATTTGTGGAGGTTTTTCTTTCGATTCGTAGCCGGTGCAGGGGGGACGTAAGAGATGAAGTTGATAGTATGGGTTGGTTGCTTTCGGCCGGACCTTCTGTCATGTCTTGGTCTACCGTCGCTTACGCCAGACGGAAGTGGAGTCTTTTCGTCTCGTTTTGCAGGATCTACCACAGCCTCTTTGTCCGCCGAATCATTCATAGAGGTTCTCCGGCGCTTGGCTGGCTTGGTTGGCGTTAGCTCTGTTCGTTCGTTCTCTAGTGCTTCTTCGGATGGCCTCATCATTGGGGGGGGGGATAGAGAAGAGAGTATGGGCGGTGAGCTCTGGGTGAAGTTGCAAGTCCTCGTTATCAGCGTCTTGTATTTAGGGTGCTGGGAGGTTGCGTTGTGCCACCGTTGGCTGGACGCTGCGAACAATGAAACTGCAGGTTGCTGGTATTCTCTGCCGCTGCTCCTTATTGGTAGGAGAATATAAAAACACAGCAAATCAGGGTGACACAACCGTGATTTTTCCCGGTAAACTGAGGGAAATGGTGGATTTGGAGATTTCTATTAATATTCCGGAAGGCAGCCTATGGACGAAGGTTTCGGGGACGTCAACGCACCTACTGGTAGATCGTAGGCCATTGGCGTATCTATGTGGCCCATAAGAGGAAAACTTCATTTGTCTCTCGGAATTGACAAAAGGAAAGAATAGCGGCTTTTGAAAAAGAGCTATTGACGAGAGAGACGTGTCATTTTTCCGCTTTCTCTTAGTACTCAGCATGAGCAGAGAATTCCACACTAGCATTTCTTCCTCCATGGCCCGCTCTGCATTGGAGACATAGGGGTGCAATGTTAATGGACAATCCTGGCACGAAAGTACGTCTTCCGCACCGTGAGGAAGAGGAAGAATGACCACTTAAGAACCATGAAACTCCACACTATGAACAAGAGCATGAGTGGTTGTCTTATGCGTCAAGGAACCAAAGCAACCTCCAAGGATCTTGCGGCCATCACCCGTCAGTCAACGTGGTTGACCGTAGGTTGGCCGGCAACTCCTCGGCGCTATTTCGAAGGGTACATACCCACAGTTAGCCAATGAGATTTCGCGTTTAAGTTTTCCCCGGTAGAGTGGGCGAGGTAGCTGTAAGATGCCATGCCACCTCCTCCCAACCCTAAGCCTAACATTCCCATCAGAAAGCTGCCCCAGCGGAAGCCCATCCACCGCCAAGATGAGCGATAGTAAGATTCCACAGCCACAGGTCTCCCCCTTCCGTCAATAGCACGTTCTTGAGGAGACCACGCTGTAGTCCCGGCAAATTCGCTATCTATGAACATGGCCTCTTTCTTCCTCTCGGCGCGGAACGCGAGGTAGTCAGCTATAGCGAAGGAGAGATAGAGCAAGGCATAAAAAGAAGAGATAAGGGCGAAAGAGGCAGTCTCCCACGCCTGCAGATAGTAGAAGGCAACGCACGCTAAGATGCCCGCGACTTCCCCAATGGTTCCAGAAATTATTCTGAACAGGCCTTTGATGCGTTGGCAATCCACCATTGCTCCTATTTCTCGCTGTGTTTGTCAGCAGTAGACGCAGTTGGCCCCAAGATTTGTGGTCTGTGTGTCCCTTCCTCCACCTCCAACCGAAATTCCAGTACGCACACATTTTCCTTTTAGTTTTCTTGGAAGAAATCAACAACAGGCCCGAGAAGGGCGAGAATGTCGTTGCGCGGGCGCAGCCAACGAGCTGCTGTTAAGAAAGCGGTTGATTACGTTGAATGGAGTAGCGAAGATGAGGATGAAGAGGACGAGGAAGCAGAGGCGGCAACGGGAGTCGATACGCAATCTCAGTCAGCTGATGACGATGAGGCAAATGTGTGGGCAATCAAGCTCGTCATTACTGATGATGAGGAGCGGCGCTACGAGCTTGTGGGTGAGCCTCTAGATTCTCCACTACCACCCATCATAAAACGAAAAACACGCTTGGCCGAAGGGGGCGACGCGAAAATCGACACCTCGCCCGGGGATGGTAGCGCTACCAGCGGAGCAAAGAAAAGCGCTAAGGAAACATTCTACGCTGCAATGAAAGAGCTGGAGGACGGTCAGAACGTTGGGTTTTTGGAGGGCTGGTGGTTCTGCTTAAGTGGTGACGACCTGGCACAACCGCTAGCTCTGGGAGGCAAGAAGAAGCTCAACAAATTTCCCACCGAGGGTCTCATCTCCTGCTTTCTCTTCTACGGGCCGCCATCTGCTCCACTTAAACAGCGCACGGTGCTCACCCCAGGCCATCACATTCCTCCTGGAAGCTCATTGCTACTTTCATGCTTTTCCGAACCACAGACGTACTATGCTATTGAAGATGTCAGCTATGACGTGCAGCAATCGTTCTTTAACACTCATCAGGACAAGAAAAAGCAGAAGACGGGCAAGGTTCGTCACACTTACGGTACTTGTGATCTCAACATCCGCTTTACTCACATGGAAGTGGCGCCTGTAGACGTATCACGTCGACCGCAGCTGTTCACCCACCTGCGAGACGGACCAGCTCGTGCTTAGGATCGAAAGCGGTAAGTTGATGGCCGTACGCCTCTTCGTCGAGTTCAAGGACCTTCCCGAGTCGTGGAAAAAACGCACTCGGGCCGAGGAGCGCTACCGCGAGACACACGAAGTGCTCTTTCGGCGGCGCGAGGCATCCAAACGCGTCCGGTTTGACGACGACAAGGTGAGCGTGCGTCTATACCTATGCGATGACCCGCCCACGCAACACTTGGCCGAGGAGAAGACGCAGATTGCTGAAGAGGAGAAGGCCGCGGGGAGAAAGAAGCTAAAGGAGAAGGGCGAAGGTGCGATGCTCAAGACGGCCCTCAAGGCGATGCCTGTCGAAGACGAGGAGGACGAGGAGGATGAGAAGGGCACATACAAGATAAAAGAAAAGGCGTCCATAGAGGAGGGAAGCGAAGGGGGAGCGAAAGAAATACTCAAGACCGAAGCCCAGCGATCTCCATCGCGACGACCGACAAAGCAGAGCGAAAAGGGGGAGAGCAACGAAGGCCAAGTGTCGCGGGCAACTGAAACCTCCGCCCAGCCTCTTGACATGGCCGAGTTGTCAAAGAAGACGGTGCTGGAGCTCAGACAGTTACTTAAGGAACGAGGGATCGCGGTGACGGGCAAGAAGGAGACGCTCATGCGACGACTGACCGGTTCGGAGGCCACCGTCAACGAAGGAGAGGGCGGTGTTGCCCAACAGGAGAGAGCTGTACAGACGAAAGCGGAGACCAACGTGGCCGCTGGCGGACCGGATGGTGCCAAGTCGGCAAGGGTGACGCCCAGCAACAAACGGAAACGAAAAGGGGGCGATGAGGACTCGAACGGTAAGAAGCCAAAGAAGCCCAAGGCAGAAAAGAAAGCGAAGGCGAAGGCGAAGGCGAAAGAGACTGCGAGTACAAAAGAGAAGGAGAAAAACGAAGTCAAGGCAAAGGACGACGAGACCAAGGACACCGAGACGAGCGCAAAGGAGGGCAGGGCGTCGCTGATGAAGAAGACCGTGAGCGAACTCCGAAATCTATGCTCGAGCATCAAGGTCAAGGTGCGAGGTCTGAAGAAGGAGGAATTGATCGAGAAGCTTCTTGAGAGCGAGCCCACAGACAGTCACGGCCGTGAAGCGCCTGCCAGTGAACAGAACCAATCACAGACAGAGACCATAGTTATTGGCGATGATGCCAGCAACGGAAACATTGTTGAACGCAAGGCAGATACACGGAAGCGTAAACAGAGTTCTGCGAAGAATGGAGGAGAGGAGGAGCATGGACCACAAAGGAACAAGCGAGCTCGAGGAGGTGCCAAAGACGAGAAAGAGAGTAATCAGACCGATCTCGTGGAAGGCAAGGAGGAAGGGACTGAGGGCGATGCCCAGAAGGACCATCGGGATGAGGCCAAGGCCTCTGGCGAAGGATCAGCCGCGGCTGCCACCGCAGGTCTACAAGCGGCGGAGCAGAAGCGAGCGGAGCTGCAAACGATGAAAGTCACTGGCCTCAAGGAGCTGCTCAAGAAGGAAGGCCTCAAGGTGGGCGGAGGCAAGGACGAGCTGGTCAACCGACTCATGGAACGCTTCTTCCCATCATCGCCATCGTCATCAACGTCATCCACACAGACTGTGGCGGCGTCTCCGCGAGCGGGCTCGCGCAAGAGGAAGGCAGCTGGGACAAGCGAAGGCAAAGCCGAAGCTGGGGCTACCGACGTTGAGGGATCGAGCGGAGAGAACTCGAAACTGGAGTCGAATGGGACAGGAGCATCGGAAGAAAAATCCCCCAAGCGACAAGAAAGGCTGACACCGCAGAAGAGGAAGCGGGCGGTGGCGAAGCGGACGCTGTATCGAGAGGACGACAGCACAGACACAGAAGAGGACAAAGAAGCGGAAATGGCGGTATCGACAACGACGGCAATTAGAGCGACAACGTCTGCGCAGGGACGAGGGGGAGGGAGGGGCCAGATAAGCCCTGTGAGGTACACTTGCATCATGGTTAAAGCAGGCCTGTTCCTGGAATGACTTATGTTGTTGTTGTTGTTGTTGTTGTTGTTGTTGTTGTTGTTGTTGTTGTTGTTGTTGTTGTTGTTGTTGTTGTTGTTGTTGTTGTTGTTGTTGTTGGCAGGACGAACATGTCATCGGAACGAAAGCCACCATCCACACCTATTGTGCGAAATGTAAATAGGGGCAGAGCGCCAAGGGTGGGTCTATCGCGTAACCGACCCACGGCGTCTCTTCACGCGCCAATCAGCAGAAAAAGTACTCATTAACACTTTCTCAAGCATTGCGGAGAACTGTACAATTCGTGTTTCTCAGGATTTGAAAGAATAGAGAAAAATCCACGGCTAGCAAAGCAATAGTCTAGCTGTGCGATCGTAAGCTGCTCGTAGAAGATGGAAGAATCGGCAAGAGGGTGTTGACGTAGGAGTAGCGCGAGAAGGGAACGTAGAGGCGTCGGAACCACACGTACTGGCTACGGTGGGCCTGCATTGCGCGGTGCGATGGCCAGCAGGAGAGCCATGGAGTGAAGAACACAGGGCCACTCGAGAACAAGGCGGACCACACCATATCAAGAGGACCCACATACTTGCGCAATAGATTGGTCGTCTCGAGCTTGAAGCACCGCAGTTCTTCTGCCGACTCGGAGGAAGAGGTGGTAGGGGAGGTAGAGCTACGAAACGATAGTGTTGAGGAGGAAGGAGTCGTAGAAGAAGTTGCTTCCAGCGTGGCCATAACCCGGGCGACGCCGTGGTAGACAGCAATGTGGTTGGGGTGAGCGCTCACACCGCCCTCATCGAAGGTGATAATAGTCCTTATGCCTGCCTGCTGAATGTAGTGACGCACTATCTGTGCTATCTTGCCCGTATCCCACTTGTTCTGAAAACCGTCCTTAAGGTCTTCGTCATCGACCACCCGAACGTTGCTCTCTTTGATGCCCAGCTGCTTGGCACTAGTGCGCAGCTCCTTCACGCGCACCTTGCCAGCAGAGGTCCCCTCAAAATCACCAGTGGACAGACACAAGAGATGAACTTCTCGCTTCGATTTTGTTATAGAGAGGATGGTGGGCACGAAGAACATCGCTTCATCATCTGGATGTGCAGTCACGAAAAGAACGGCTCCGCTTCGCTTATCTGGTGCAGATTCACAACGTCTGTACACGAAGAAAGCAGCTATGGCCACATTGAAGAGGAAGAGCACCAGCTTGAGATATTCCAGTAGTTCAAGCGCGTCCTCCATCAGAGACAAAAGAGAAAAACAAAACAAAAACATAAGAAAATCTTTTTCACTGCATGCACTTTTCTTGTGTAGTTCCGGATAAATTCTGCCCTCCTGCCACATTGAGTTTAACGTTATGCTCTTTTCTTTGGCCAAAGAAGAGAGAGTTTGCAGGTGCCACGGTTATCTCCTCATCATGCCCCGAAGGCGCAACAGAACACGAAAAGCACCCAAGAAAAAAACGGCAGAAGTTGAAAAGAAAGAGCTGCTTAACACCAGCGCCACCGCTGAAGACGCCGAGCAAAGTGACGATGAAGGAGTGCACGACCTACTTCCGTGGGAGGTGTGGGTGTGCGTGCTATCTAGTATCAATAGTTTGACCGACATGGTCTCCTTTGGACTTACCTGCCGCCTATTCCACGCTATCACCCAATTGTACCTCCAACACCCTCTATTGCTGATCAGTCCATTGAGTCTTACCATCTTCTGACTTCGCCTTTGTAGAGGAACTGTGTGGCGGTACCGCCTCATATCTTTTCCTGAATTGGCATTCGAACGCTGGCACGAGCATCTCGACGTGGACGCAATAGGCTGGAAGGCTGTCCACCAAGCCTGCACTAGGTTAGGCCACATGCGGGTCAACATCAAGAGACTCTTTCGGATAACCGGTTCCTCAGTGTACGTCATCGCAAAAGGTTCCCAGACTGTTTTCATCAATTGCTGATTCCGCTCCTCTTCCATTGTGCAGGCGAACATATTCGGCCAGATGTGTAGACTTCGGTCTTGGCATTTATAGCTTTGCTGCCGACTGTCAATCTATCCACTCCTCGCCCGGTATAGCTGGGCCTGTACGTTGATTTTCCTTATTTTTTTGTCTACTCACACGCTGTGGTTGTGTGGTGCCAATCAGATCTTCTGGCCGTTTTTTCTCTCTCCAAAAATCATCGGCACATTCAAATATGGGAGGATCGTGGATGTTTAACCCACTTTGGTACTTACTACTTTCTGCCCGAGCGAGTCGTGTCTTCTTCCCCCTCTCTTCTCGAGTGCAATTAGCAGACTCTCCTCTTACGCCTGGGCTGAATCCAGAGGCGGATAAGCTGAAGAACAATCCCGTACCAGGCAAGGCGATAGCAGAGGGCGGCACGCATGGACAACAAAAGGCTTCAGACCACCTTTGGGAGAAAACTAAATCCTTGGCTGGTCACACTGCACCGGTAAAAGTCATGCAACTTTTCGATGGAAAAACCAAACTCGTTTCCGGTTCTGAAGACAGGTATCTATCAATAGAGACACTCAAAGAAGACGTGTTACTGATTTCTTCCCATGTTAGGACTATCCGATTCTGGGATTTAGAAAAATGCTCCAATCCATGCGTGTCTACCTTGCGGGGCCATACGCAAGAAGTCTCTTCAGTAAAGATCAACCAGTATCTTTTGGTTGGTTCATACCTCGAATCGCTGGTTTCGTTACTGTGTAACATGAACTACATGACTGTAATCATAGGTTAGCGGTTCGTACGATAAGTCGGTGGGACTATGGGACGTGCCCAAGGGACAGCTTGTTCACTCTTTCGTGGGTCACACGCACTTCGTCAGTGGTATAACCCTCGTTTTCCCGGCTCTCGCTTACGGGCGTCAAACAAGAGGTCAATTGACTTGCGATCATTTTTTGGCAGATGTGGTCATCAACAGGGCCGGGACGCTTATCCTCAGTTGTGGCTGGGACCGTACCATTCGTCTTTGGGACCCTCGCACAGCGGAATGTAATTATATTCTCGACATGGGTTCGTGAAAGCATCTCTCTCTGCTCTCTCTCTCTCT
>CDFF01072334.1:0-17206 GCA_000826265.1 Acanthamoeba culbertsoni | reverse complement strand
CTCTCTCTCTCTCTCTCTCTCTCTGCTCTCTCTCTCTCTCTCTCTCTCTCTCCTCTCTCTCTCACACACACACACACACACACAAGGCATAGGGGTACTGACGACGCCATCTCTGGGCTCTATCCTCTCAGAGATTCCCGTGTCGTCCCTTGCCTTGAATCCCACCGAAGAGCGCGTGTACTTCGGGCCGATGTACTTAGGCCCAGCGGCAAAATCATGTTGGGTGGACCTGCGAAAGGTGGAGAGCACGCGAAGGCTTGCCCAACGCTCCTCGGTCCTGCTATCTGAGTCGCCTGCCATTGCGATGATGCCGCTCAGTCTCTATGACGGCACAGACATTCTCTTCAATGGTACTTCTGTTTATTTATTTATTTATTTATTTATTGATTTATTATTATTATAGGTAGTGTGTAATTTTTTTGGTTTTCCCTTTTTTCTGAATTCAATTCGGGTAATATAGATGGCAGAATCCACATGTTCCGAGGGGATGCTCTCCGTTCCGTAGGCATTGGCATGCGGCGGCCAGGCGCGTGTTGGGAGCCTCTGGCGTCCCGGGCGGGGGCGTGCTGGACGGCCTCGGGCGTCATCGTGTCCGCCCACCTCAGCAAGCTGTGGATGGCCGACCTGTCGTGCATGCCCGATGCCCCGTGGTCCTTCGACGAGATCGACGCCCCGTCGACCTCCGGCATGCAGAAGCGTCCCGGGCAGTGCGTGTTGAGTCGTGCGCCCACGCCCGAGGAGGTGCAGCGAGACGTCGCCCTCGTCCAGGAGCAGATATACCGCATTAAGCAGGAAAGGAAAGAGCAGGAGGAGAAAGACCTGAAGGCGCAGAAGAGGCTCGGCCAGCGCAGGCTCAATGGGAACAAGTGAAGGAAGCCTGGCCTTTTGCTGCATTACCAAATAAAATACAGTATAACCGCTCTTTCTCTGGGTTTGAGGTAAGCTGTAGCTGTTTATTGTTTATTCTGCCCCATCAGGACATGGGGTCGGTCGCTCGTGCTGCGAGAGCTGCAAACGTGGCCTGAATCTGAGCGTGCAGCTGGGGATGCGCCACGGCCACGCCCCCCACCGCAGCCGAGCGGCCGCTAATCGTCGTCAATTCTACCCGGGAAAAATGGTTAGATTCGCCCAACATACGTACCAATCCCGCAATAAATAAATAAATAAATAAATAAAATAATCGTCGAAAAGGGAAGGGGAATACCGAGAAGAAGGCCCACCGCGTCCTCGGCGAGCTGCGCTGGGAAAGTTGTGATGATCTTCGCGAGCGAGGGCAGCGTCTCCATGAGGAAGGGCGCGGGGTCGTCGCTGGCCACCACCGTGGAGTGGATCTTCTGCAGCACCATGTGCGCCAAATCGATGCTGCACACGTGTGAAACCGGTTACATTGCGAGTTTCTCCTTCAGAAAGGGCGAGAACGTGTGAGAGAGCACCATTTGGGCAGCGTGTATTTCTCGATGAGATGGCCGGCGAGCTTGATGGCGAACACGACGCCCTCGGACTGCGGCTGCGCGAGCAGCTCCGGCAGGAATTCGAGCGCGACGTGCATCGAGGGAATGCCGTAGACGGTCACCGGCAGCAGCTCGTCGGGATAGCCTTGCGTGTGGACCATCTTCACCAACTGCGGCGTCTCGCAGAACATCTGGTGGATGAACGTGCAGCACTGAATCCGCACTTCCTCCAGCGGCCCTTTTCACGGAAGTTCGGATTACCCCCAAATCGAATCGGACACAACAAAGGACGGGCCTGGACAAAAATAAAAACATAAAATAAAAAAAATAAAAAACATACCCTTGACGGAAGAGTTATCGCGATCGATGCAGACTTCGAGCAGAAGCTGAATGATGGCCGTGTCCTGTCCGTGCAATAGTCCCAACAGCTCCTCGTGTCGCGGCCCTTTGTCCGTGTGGCCCTAATTTTCCCCCTTCATTTAGTTTCTTGTTTCTTGTTTCAATCGGACAACACAAAGAGAAAAAGTGGACGATACCGTTGCGGGCTCAACGGATATCAGAGAAATATATTTTCGAGATTCCGTGAGATACGTGTCGAGAATCTATTCCCCGAAAAATAAATTTATAAGATGAAAGCATGCATGATCAATGATTGGAATTTGGGATTTTCGTACCTGAAGGAGCATTTTGACCAGCGGTGGAATGCGAAACACGCGCGGGTCGCACCGAAAGACGATCAGCGGATCCATCACGACGTCCATGTGACTATACTGGCTTTGCCACGACGATACTAAGGTGTGGGCGGACGAGGCGGGGACGTCGGAGGAGGAACGCGCGGAGATGGCGTTGATGCTCTTCAGTGCCAACTCGAAGGGTGTGAGCGTGTGCAAGACTTCCCACAACTCCAAGAATTGCACTCTATTTTTTGTTTCCCCATAGAAACAAGAAGAAGAAGAAGAAGAAGAAGAAGAAGAAGAAGAAGAAGAAGAAGAAGAAGAAGAAGAAGAAGAAGAAGAAGAAGAAGAAGAAGAAACAGTAAGAAACTATTCGGGTAAAGGTTAAAGGAAGAGGGATACGATCGGCCTGCCAACCTCACGCGGTGCTGGACTTCGCCTCCGAGAAGAAGGGGCAGCAATGTGAAGGTAAGCAAGTCCGTATAGTTCTGGAGCTCCGAAGATGGAAGCCGGCTAAGCTGCGTAAGCACTGAACGAAAATAGAATTAATCAACAACAACAACAACAAAAAAACAAAACAAAACAAAACAAAACAAAAAAAAAGGCCTACTGAATAGAGTCTCGGTGGGGGATGCGAGGACGCTCTCGAAGGCGGTCTTGGCCACTTCCGGATTGGGCGGATGTGGCGGCCTCGCGCCCTCGGCCAGCGGCGAGGAGGACACATCGTCTGTCGGTCGCATGTCCGGGTCGACAAAATTAAACTGCGGAATATTGAGAAATTCCCTTATTGTGCTGTTTGGAAAATAGACAGTCAATATTTACACACTTGGCCAATAGCGGAGGAGGAAGGGAGGGAATGGTAGGGAATTCCCGATCTGTCTGACCTCGTCTTCTGCTCCTCCTCGTTGAGGATGTTGACGACGGTGAGGAGGCCCGGGAACTGAGAGATGACCAGATTGAGCAGCGGAGGATACACGTTGCTGTAGCTTTCCGTCGACCGCTCGCGCGCATAGCTCAGAAGCGCCTTGATCGGCAATGATTCCATCAACTCGCCCGAGTAGGCTGCGTGATTTGTGATTGGTCAAAAATTCGTAATATATATATATCTATATATATAGTGTGTGTGTGTGGGACTTTCATGCCATACCTCGGACTGTGTTGCTGCCTTTGCCGGGCTTGCCGGGGGAGAGGACGGCGCGCTGGGCGCTTCGGCTGCGGTCCTCCACCGACTGCCGCAAGACCTCCTCGTTGTAGTAGAGCGCAAAGTAGAGAGCCAGCAGGCGCGACGCGCGCTCATCAGAGCTCAGCTGCTCCACCGGTGTGAGGCCGTTCGCGACGACGTGCTCGTCCATCGGGTCGTCCCTCGCCTTCCCCTTGTCCCCTTCCTTGCCCGCGGCGGCTCGTCGCTGCCTGGAGGAGGCCGGCGGCGCGTTGAACACGTCCAAGATCTGCTCCTCCGGCGGGCGCTTCATACAGAACGAAGTCGTTGGTGCCAAAATGCTGCGCAATATCATTACGATATGATGTAAATAATTAGATGGAAGCGAATAGTGGAAAGAACATGACATCACATAACATGAAAAAAAGGGGGGGGAGGATGAAATGAGGAAAGATGAAAGGCCACCTTTTGATCCACTCTTCTATAAGAGCGGGGAGCAGGTAGTGGATGGGCTCGTCGGCTTGCGTGATCTGATTCCACACCCAATCGCCCACATCGATCCTGTGCTTGCTGAAGATCTTGTTCTTGAGCAGGTGATACACGCACATCACCGCGAACGACTTCGTGTCGTTGTCCGACAGCTGCAATAGCAGCCAACCCACGATGGGTATTTTTGTTAGGTTCTCTGCGCTAGATAGGAATGATGAAGCGGTAAAAAATGCCTTGCCTTAGGTTGAACGGCCAAAGCAACGGCTTCCTTGGCAACGACCTCTTCGGTGAACAGGTCTTGTGTGAACAAAGCAGCAATCTGGCCGATGAAACAATGTAAATGAAAACGGGAGGAGACGACTACAAATACACACAAGTCACAAAAATAAAAAAAATAAAAAACAAACAACAAAACAAAACAACAACCAAAGCAAACAAAACGACTTTGGACGGAGACAAACCTGATTCAAGCTCTCGCTGTGGATGGAAACTGTGAAACCTAGTGTTTCACGGATCAATTCGATGGCCGCGGACATCTGGTTGGTGTGAAAATGGATGGCCAATAGAGAAAGCATTTCTAGGCAGTGTCCGCTCTTGAGAAGCGATGTGAGGCACGCCACCACCGCTTCCTGAATAGGACAAGACGAGGAAGAGACAAATTTGTTAGTAGCCCAAGTGGGGTGTGAGTGCTATCATATCCAAATGAGTACTTTGGAGCAATGGCGCAGGAGGCCTTCACATGTGAGAAGCCAACACAAGCCCAGTTTGGCAGCTCTTCATGTGATAGCCCAATGAGTGTTTACAATCAAGACTCCAATAGGCATAGAAGAAATTAAGGTGTCATGCAATCATAAGAGAGATAGAACTCTACCTTTCGTCCTTGACCTTCATGAGGAGCGATAAGATAGCGTTCATTTCTTCGGCTTCAAGCTTGAACTTCAATAGGCCCACCAGACCACAGTAGAGCTTCAACAAGGCCGTGAGCCGTATGCGCTGGTGGGCAGGAAGAACCGCTTTAGCACCAGCGATACCGTCGAACTCCACCACAATCGTCAGCAAACGCGCGCGTAGCTGAATCACTGGACTGCCTTGTACTACACCAAGAAAATAAAAAGAAATTCAAAAAAAGAAACATTAATGTAAAATATTGCAAGGGGAGAGATGACATTTTTCTTTGCGTACTGGATTGATGTTTCCGGAAGTAGGAATCGACCCACTTGTGGTCGTACAAGAGGCCGGACATGAAGGCTACCTCGTCCTTGATGTAGGCGAGCGTAAGCTGAAGGGCCAGTCCAGGCAGTATGTGCTGTTGCATCACGGACGTGCGCACAAACAGTGCCACCGTTGTGGACAGCGACGATAAATCAAACAGCACTTCACTAATATTTCAGACAAGTAATTAATTACTTTCACATTTCTCATCAAAGTGAAGGAATGACTGGAATTATCAATGAATCGACTAAAATAATACTTACCTTACTCTCTGCTCGGCAGCAGGAGAGCATTTGATGAGGGCGAGCAGGATTTCGTTGCGCATAGTTGGCATATTGAAGAATAGTACACGCAGCAGCCGACCTCCGAGCTCCAAACACATGAGCGCTTCGATCACAGCCTAGAAGAGTTGATGTATGCTACAGCGAACCAAAAGAAAGCAGAGATTGACCAAATCATACCTCCAGATTCAGAGGCGAGCGACTCAGACGCAGCATGGCGATAGGCAAGATGAAGCCCAGCTCTTCTAGGTAGAGCTCATCGCTGAGTATCTCAGATGGGTATGGGGGGAAGACCTTGCCGGCATCATCAGATCGCGAGGCGTTGACCAACCGCACGTGATCGATCACATTGTGCAGCTCGCTCAAGAATATCCTTGGAAGAAGAATAAGCCATCGCGATAAAAATGATGGAGAAGAACGACTAACATACCTCATCCTGACCTCTTCGCCTCCACTCTCGAAGTCGCTGACCAGTCGCTCGCCTAATTGGGATACGAGGCTGCCCTCGGATGGATCCTGAGAGGATCCTATCTTCTTCTTACGCTGTAATTCGTTGACCAGGGGCTCTTCTATGGCTTCCATATCGAGAGACAAGTATGCCAGCACAGTATTCAACTGAAGAGAGAGCAGCAATGAACGGCTTGACTGGGATAAAGATACTGTGGGGATCAAATATTACCTGCGGCAGCACGTGCAACTTTTGAAAGAGGATAGAATGGGCTGGATTATCAAGCGCTACACGCACAAGGTAGGGCAGGCAGCCGACCACCTCCTGCAGCATACGTTGCCTTTCCTGAGGCACTTGCTCCTCGAGCAGAGAATCGAAAGCACCTGCTGCGATTTTCTCATAAAGTGTGCCAGAAGATGAGGGCAACATGAAAGGATCGAAGATGTCGTCGCCAAAATCGTCTACCCCAGCTGGCGATCGCACCACTACCCCCCAATCTTCTGATTGATCAAGTTCATCGTCGATGGTAGTGGTGGTTTCAAACGAGGCCCCCGTAGATGAGGACACGGGAGCGGTGCCCCATTCCTCCTCGGTTTCCATCATGCCCTCATCTTCGACTTCCATCTCGCTTCGCCTTCAGAAAATCAAGACCGGAAAAAGTGAAAAGAGAGCAATTTTCGCCTTTACTCGTCCTGGAGGAAGAGTAAGGCCAGCGACGTGCCACCCCTTGGTTGGGGAGCACGGTGTATCTCCTTTGCTTCGTTCTCGTTGGAGACGTAGAGCGCATCGGAGAAGACGTCTATAAACTCTGTGGCATGTTCCCACCCCTCAGCTTGTCGGTAGTCCTCGCTTGGGTGGCTCTCCCCGCTTTCTCCCTGCTCTCCCTCCTCCCCCTCCTCTTCCTCTACACTCTCGGTGTCTCTCTTTACATGAAGAACTACCACGGGTTCTTCTAGAAGCTTCTCTTGGCTCTCCAAGTCCACCGCTCCAGCTATTTTAATCGGTTCGTGTTTGTCCATCGCCTCTGTTGCTGCTCGCGCGCTGTCCTCCGCTATTGTTGATTCGATCGAGTCGGTCCGGCCCTCTGCGGGCACGAATTCGTGGCTCTTGATGGAAATGCTCTCTTCGCTCGATCGCTTAGTTGATGCTTCCGATTGCAAGGCAGTCGGGACAAGTAGAGGAATATTCCTCTCAATTCGTAGCTCGGCATTGCCCTTGAGCAGATCGTCGTCGAGCATGATGTCGTCCTCTATCCAGTCCGAAGTTGGCTCTAACACTAGGTGGTATTGCAGGTAAGTTGACTCCTCCAGGCCGGTCTTGCGCAAGACTCTCGCCTTAAGGTCGCCGGCCAGCGTGTGTTGCTCCCAGGGAAGCAAGAACCGTTGAGCGTTGAACTTAACCACCACTCGCCTGCCCATATGAAACTCAATAATCAATGAACCTGGGAAAAGGAGCGCGTACCTTTGTCTGGGGCTTGTTACCGCCGAGTTTGAGGTAGCTGGCGACGACATCCGGTGGTGTGGTGAGTGTCCATTAGGCGGGACAAAGGGCGATACGAAGGCGGGGTAAGGCTCGAGGGGCATTGCCCCGCTTGCATCGGATACCGGTTGAGCACTGAAGGGAAGCGGCATGCCCGCTTGCGTTGCCGGATAACTCTGAGAAGGGCAGATAGAAGCATCAAAGGCGAAGGGAGGAAGTGGCGCCGGGCGGGGTGGAGACATGCAGACGTTTGAAATCTCGCCCGTCGGTGCCGACATGTAACTCTCCGCCTCTTTGAAGCTTGAATCACCCACATAAGGCTGAGATACGAGTTCCATGAGCTCTTCGGAAGAGAGGAAACCAAGATCGGGCGAGAAAGGTTCAGAGATCGTCGACCGGCTGCCGTGAGCCTCGGACCCGGGCAGCAAGGTTGATGAAGAGGCGCACGACACAGTGGGCTGCCATGAATCGCAGGATGCTGGCGGAAGGCTGGGGTCGAGGAGAAGCGGCAGGAGGCCACCCTCGCTCTCACTCAGCAAGGAACCAAGGGTAGCCTGCATGCAGAATGACGAAAGTCAGGTCGGGTAGCGAAGGAAAATAACTTGGTAGGGATAAAGCGAACGTCGTTGGAATCGCTGTCTTCCATCAAGATCTCCAGTTGTAGCCGGTTTCGCATGGCTTCCAAGGCCTGCGTTTTTCCCGTCCTGTATTGATCCGATAACTTACTATTCTGCACCTGTTGAAACGGAAGACAAGTCTTCGTACTCATCAGATTGTCCTCGAATTGCCTCGAAGTCCGCCCGTATGTCCTCTGGGGCGGTATCGCTGGGCCCTTGTCCAGTAGCGAGTGCCGTAGTCGTGGTAGCTGAGGATGTTTCAAGTGCCGGATTCCGCCCCTCGGCGAATAGCTCCCGCATGCCGGCTAGAACTTCTTCCTGAGTCGCCCCGCCGTAGTAGTCCTCCTCTTCCTCTTCCTCCTCGGCGACGCAATCGTTGAGATGATTGTTCCAACCCCTGTCGGTGTTTGCTGCTCGGTTTAGCCCGATCGAACCCAAAGCAGCGTTGAAGCCGCTAGGGCGAGGAGGCCTGAGAACGTTGCCCAAGACCTCTGCCTCATTAAGGAGGCGGTACTCAATCTGGCGCCCTACCCTGCCGCACTTGACGAAATGCTCCTTGCATGTTTTTCGCATTATGGCTCTTGCCCATTTGTTGGACACCAGGCCCACCCTCTCCGGGAAGTGTTCCCTGGCGTACTCTTCGATCTCGCTGGTTGTCGCTCGGCCGCCTAAAGCATAAAGCGACGATTCGACGATCTGCTTCCACGAGTAGCTCATGTGGAGCTGGTCCTGCGTCATGTTGCACAGCTCCTGTTCCTCTATTAGCTCTTTCTCTAGCATCTCGCGTTCTCGACGCTCGATCTCCCGCTGGCGCAGCTCTTGCTTTTCCTTCTCGCGCAATTCCTCTATAAGCCGCAGCTCTCGTTCTCGCCGTTCCTTTCGCCGCTCCGCCTCCTTAACTTTTCTCTCCAGTTCCTGCAGCCACTGCTCTTCTCTTCGCAGCCGCTTCTCCTCCGCGATCGCCGCTTTGGCTTCCTCGCGTTTGCTCTTCTTCCTCCTTCCTTTTCCCTCCTGATCTGGCTTGCGTTTCCTTCTCCGTTCACGCTGCTTAAGCGGCGCTTCGTCTCCTGTGCTCTCTCCAGCAGGTTCGGCGTCACTTTCTTCCATCGCCGCTGCGCCAATGCCGACTCTGTATTCGCTGTCAGAGCCCTGGTCGTTCTCGCTTGAGTCCTCCTCTTCCTTAACTTGTGTGGTTGGCTTCATGAACGCGGGCGCATGAAGAAGCAACGATGGCCCCACGCGTTTCCGCTCTTGCTGCGGGAGCGGCTGCGCTGTGTCGGTCTCGGCGCGCTCGTCACTTTGGTCATAGCGGACTCGCTTCGCGTACGGCCGCTTCTTCCTCCTCTTCTTTTCCACCTTGACCTCCACCAGCGGTTTGCCATCTTCCGGTCTTCGCTCGCTGTTGCCTTCCTTCTCCGTCGGAGCTGCACTTGTATTTACATCAGCGCCGCATGTCTCAGCATTGAACATTTCGCTGTTTTCGGTTTTCACTTGAACGAAGGCGGGAGGTGGTGTTGGCTGTCGGGACACTGCTCCGTCCGGGAGATCGGGCGAGGTAGAGGCTGAGTTGGCTACCCCATCGTTCGTCCTCATCCCGATCGAAATAGGATGTTCTCGCCCTCCCTGCGCCTGTAGCGCTTTCGTCCGTTTTTCGCAGAGGAACTTGATGACAAACTCCTGCGGGCAGTCTGCCGCTGGATGCCACGTCGGGTGCCATTGCACGAGAAAGGCTCCGTCTTCCCTGGAAGGATCAGCTGCAAGGATTCGCTCCACTTCGCGGGAGACGATGCCAAGATTTGGTACTCGATCGCCTCCGTTCCTTCCCACAGCCTGGCTTGCCTCCTTCGCTGAGATGATTTCCTTCTGCTTTCCCTTTTTCTTGGATTTTGAGTCCAGCGTGAATATGTCATCCTTGAAAACCCAACATGCTCGCCAGTAGATGAGATACTCGGTCCTCTTTCCTCGAATGCGCTCGTCTGCTATCTTCTCCACTGGCCAGTACGCTTTGGACCTCTCTTTCTTTTGCTTCTTCTTTTCTCTGCTCTTCGGCGTAGAGGTGCTTATTGTAGTTGTAGAAACGAAGGCTGTCGTTGATGTAGTGCGCTTCGTAGGTCGAGAGTGTCCTTCAGTCTTGTCCGTAGAACCTCGGCGCCTTTCTCGCGCCCGAAGCTCGTAGTGTGATTTCTTCTCTTCGTTTTCCGGACTCGAACTGATCAAGTTGACGCAGTCGGGGAGGGAGTCCACATCAATCAGCTGAGTTGAGGGCTGTCCTTCGGCTTCGGCTTCTCCCGTATCGAACTCAACCATGGCTGAGAGGATCCTCTTTTCTTCCTCCATAGATAGAACGTAGGAGCTTTTCTGTCCCTGCTCCAGAGAGACCTGGAAGCAGATTATTGACTCTAGGCACACGATACCATTCCTGTTCTCCGGCTCAAACACCATGCGTCCTCGATGTCGGCCGTGTGTTTCGTAGAAGTACGAAACATCGATGTTGTAGGAGGTAGTGTTGTGGTTTTTGGCAACCTGAAGAACATATGTGTGAAAGGGAACAAACACGACTCGGAAGCTACTACTGCTGTGCGTACATCTACCATGGAGACGGCCAACCAGAAGCGAGCATTGGGGTCCTCTTCTTTGTCAGGCCAGAGAGCAATAACCTCGCCTCGGTGGAGCACGAGCCCGTCGCCTCTACACGACCGATTTAAGATTTTAATTCATGGAAACGGGAACAGCAAAACGTACGACGCCATGCTCATAAAAGCACCTAGCGAACCCCTCACCGAGTGTCCAGACGAAGTACAACCTGCACCACGCAGCCGCCCACTGCCAGCGCTTGTTTATTGTTCCTTTTAATTGGGAATATTGCCTGGATAGGAGAAGGTTCACGCACATTTCGTCGTATGCACGAAGGAAACAATTTTTTATGAAACCTTGCAGTTTCTCTACATTTTCAACATGGAGGGGAGGGGAACCCCCGTAAAGCGGCAAGGCAGCGTGGTGAGCGGTATCCCAGCCGGACGAGAGCAGAGTTCTCCCTTCTCGTGGGAGGAGAAGGACCAAATCATCACCAACGCCATCCAGGTCGGCAGTGCTCTGCAACTCACGACCACCTAAAGCGGCAATGAATTTTTAGGTTCGCGTGTTAACAAATGCAACAAATAGATTTTGGAGAAGAAGGGGCGGGGCAGAGAGTGCCTTGATGCACTGCGTCAACTGTACCAGGTTCTACTGGTGTACCCTCGCAAGTATCCATCGCCAAACTTCCGGCAACTTGCCACAACCATGTGCGTACAACACTTCGCCTCCTGTAAATTTGGCTTCTAACCTTGTCCTTCCTTCTTTTTAAGATGTTCCACTTTCACGGAAGCCAAGTTACCCAACAGACTGAGAGTTCTCTGCGCCATTTTTGTGCAACAATTCTTTGACGATGAACCCGAAATATTCAAGAGGTCGGTTTCATTCTTCTTGTTTTCGAAGTATCTCAAAATGAACCCAATTCTTCTTTCATCAGTGTAACGAATCGCCAAATTCTGGAGTTCATACTGCCGGTCACCCTCGCCCTTGGCGGAGATGCGGCGCTTACGCGACACCTGCCCTTCTTCGTGCAGTGCATCACCACGCAGGACTCGGCTTTCCGCACGTCAGCCTTTCCAGGGCTCATCCTCAGCCGTATACGCGACCTCTTTTGCTCCTATTGCCGCTCTTTTTTTTTTTTTTCCATACTGCTAATTCATACTTGCCAATATCTACAGTACGCCGACGTATCCGACTGCAGTACAGTCAAGTCGTCAAACCAGTGGAAACTCATATGGTCGAATGGCTCACTAATGCCCGCAACGCGCTCGAGCAGAAGGATTCCTCGTCCGGCGTTTCTTCCTGTACCCTCCTCCCCTTTTCTTGCTATTTTATTTTATTTTCAATCGTATTCTTTTTCTATATTATTTATCTCATTATTATTGGAAGCAATATAGAATTAACGACTTTATTCGATGAACCGTCAGTCTTTAAACAGCTCAACATCTCGGGCGCCAACGCCGTGACCGAGCTTAACGGCATGCCAGCCCAATCGTTCTTCACGGTGCTCAACCACGTGGGCCAGTTCAGCGAAGATCAAATCTCCAACACCTTCTCCTTTTCCATCCTCCACACGTGGATCAATCTCCTCTACTCTCCCCAGTCGTCCTATCAGGACGAGTTTGGTATTGTCGTGTCACGACTCGCACACCTATCGGACTATTGTGTTTTTCGAATCATTGATTAGTGTTTCTGTACTATCGCGGCCGTAGAGATGAGTTTCCCGTTTAAAGAAGCCACGATCAAGTATTGCCTTCGGTTGATCGATCAGGCCAACCTGAAGATGGGCATTGAGGGCAGCTCGCCGGCCAAGGCCGCCAAGGCTCTCGGAGGCGACTTTCCCGAACTGGTCCTCGTCGAAGCCATACGCATTCTCGACCTCATCTGCAAACTCGACCCTTCTCAGGTGAACACGTGAACATGAAAAACTAAATCGAATAAATAAATCAACAATTAGATAATCAAATATATATAAGTAAATGCTAATATTTAATATTTATTGTAAAATCAATTAAATACAATGTTCAGGAACTCACATGATTTTCTTGCAGGTTTCGTCGATATTTCCCGCGGTGAAGAAGATCCTTAATAGGGACGGCACGAAAAAGAACGGACATGTGTTTCTCGCCCTTTTGCAATTTTTCCTCAATCACAGCGTCACCGCGGGCTTTGACGTCGAGCCGACTTTCCGCTCCTTCTTCGAATCCTACCTCGCCTCCAACTGTATGCTACACGCTTTATTGTTTTTCTTATTTCTTGCTATTTCCCTTTTTTCTTTGGGGAAAAGAGAAAAACAAAAGAACAACAATTAATTTAATTGTTTTTGTGTTCTTCGTTATTGTTTTTTCTGTTTTCTGTTTTTCCTGTTTTTCCTGTTTTTTCTGTTTTTTTTTGTTTTTTACCCCTACCAGACCGTAATTCGATATTGGCCTTCCAAACGCTCAACTTCTTCCTCAACAATAAGCGGACGCTGCTTCAGCACACTGGCATCTTCGCACAGTACTTCCCTCCATTGCTCAAATTGCTTGCCTGGTTTCCTCGATCCTATCTCAGGTATGTCCGTAGATATTACTATTTTTCCTTTCTATTATATTATTATTATTATTATTATTATTATTATTATTATTATTATTATTATTATTATTATTATTATCATTATTATTATCATTCTCATTCTCATTCTCATTCTCATTCTCATTATTATTATGGCAATGGTTTAGATAATGAAAGATTGAATTCAATTTCCCCAATATTTCAGCGAGTTTTTGGAGTTGTTGCCAGCATTCATCTCTCCCGCAACCTTCGTCGAGCTCTTCAACTTCATCCTCGATCTCCCTCTTCTTGCCGCCGCTCTCGAGCGATTAGAATACGGTATTCAAAATTATTATTTTCCAATACAAAAAGATCGTAAAGGGGTGCTGAACATTTCATGAACTGACCAATCGGAGAAACGCGTTCCCAGATGCGCAGCTTTATGCCGGAGAAGAGGAAGCGCCGCCATCAGAATTCCGCGTATTATATAATTACGTTCTGCGCAACGAGAGCGGCGTGTCCATCAATTTCTGGGAATCTTCCACCACACTCGAGAAACTCCACGATTTTTTCAAGGTATATATATATATATTATTCTCCACTCCCCATTTATTGCTATTTATATTTTCTCTTTATTTTCTCTTTTAATAATTTATTGTATTTTATGGGGGGAAGGTGACTCCGTTGACGGCCCGGGTGGTGGCGGCGGGCGAGGCGGTCCCGCGGCTGCTGGAGGTCTACTTCGACGTGTTGATCCAGCACGGCCTCCCTTCGCATCTCCATGAACTCCTCCCCGTCCTCTTCGATCGCGTCGACCAGGTACGTACAGGGGAGACCGCGCGGCTTGATGCAAACAAACAAACAATATATATATATATATAAACAAAATATAAACAACGACTATATATTGCTTCCTAAAGAACGTAATTCAGACATTCGGGAGAATGATCTCGCTTATATCATTTTCCCGAGTGCAGTTGTTTCCTTACGAAGAGTTCCAGAAGCAGGCGAGAAAGGCGATGGTGGTCAAAGTCATGGCCATCTTTCACAAATACCCGTCGTTTGTCGTCACCTTCAAGGTACGTATGTATTATTGGATATTTTGTTTATTTATTTATTTATTTATTTATTGGGCTATGAATTTGCTGGCTATTTATTCTGATCACTTTATTTTTCCTTTTTACCAAACAATAAATAAAATAAAATAAAATAAAATAAAAGGATGCAATAATAGAGATAATGAGGGACGGCACGCATCCGAATCGGAAGGAATTGATTCTCACTCTGTGTTGGGTTGTCGGCGAATATGCGTCGACATCTGTATCTCCACAGTGCACTCCCCGAACCATCGCTGGTATGTTTCTCCATTCTTGCATACCATTCATTCCTTACATTCCGTGTAGAGTACCACGAGGTGTTGGAGACCTATGCGTTCGAAAGGATGTCGCTGGCCAAACTAGAGATGACCGACCCGTCTGCTGCCCTCTTCATGTCTTCGGCCGCCACTGGTGGTTCTTCTTCACTGGCCACTTCGGCCTCTGCCGTCCTCTCAGCCGAGCAGCAGAGAGAGCAGCGCGACGCGCAGCGAGACGAGGAACGGACCTACTCGACCCGCCTCATGATCATTATCATTTCGGGTAGGAGGCCACAGGAAAAGTAGTTGCAGTGCAACGTGCGTGAGGATTGGCTTACGCGTGCGCGTTGGGGATGGGGTTGCATATCAGCGCTGGCAAAGCTGGCGTCGCGAATGCAGGACCTCGGGTCTCGAGTAATAATCTGCCTGGCCAAGGTGATCAAGCAGAAGGAGTGCTTCCATCCTTCGGTCCATCAAAGGGCTCATGAATGCATCCAAATTCTTAAATTCCCCAGGTTTAGTTAGCCCCCCTTGGAAACCCACTTGGATTTATATGTTCCGAAGTTAACATCGATTCAATCATGGATTTTAACAACAAACCATTCACAACACTAAGCGTGGCATCGGCGATTTTGGATACTCGGTTGGGTCGCGGTGGCGGATTTGCGCACTATGACGAGAATTCGGCGCTACCCTTTGTTCTTTTGCCCTCGGCTGAGATCATCCACAGCACACAACCCATCCACGAGTTCGAGCTCGCCTAATCCACTGGCTGACGCTAATTCAAGTCCAGGACTTAATGTTGCCACATTTCATCCAACAAGGCTGGCAACAATTCATAAACAAGCATAAAATGCAAATCACCGATGTATTATGCAGACAGGAGAGCACACAACTTGAAGTTGGGGCCTAAACTACGGTCAGGGAGAAGGCCTCGTTGAGCCAGTCCAAATTGTCCCAGTTCACATCCCACAGGCCTATCGTCACCCGATACTGGCCCGTAGCCGAACCAGATGGGACGCTGGCGGTGAAGCTGTAGGAAGATGTGCCTCCAGCAGCGATGTTGACGTTGTTATTGTTGGCGTTGGCGATCACATCAGAGCTGGTCACCGACACAACGCTGTAGCCCAGCCTCGCCGACGACAGCCCGCTGGCGCCAGCGCTCACACCGACCACCAGGCTCACGGAGCCCCCGCGAGCCACGGTGGTCGCAGAGATGGAGATCGGGTAGGGGTAGGGAGACGGGTCGCGCACGGTCAGCACCGCGCCCGAATCAGAGCCCTGGCTCCAAGCGACGTTGCTCCAAGACGAACTCCACACGCCCGCGTTGAGGTCGTAGTCGCCGGGCGCTGCATTGGCGGGGATCGTAGTCGTGAAGGTGAACGTGGTGACCGAATACGCGGCCAGGTTCCCGCTGCCCTCGTCCCAGTCCTCCACCAGCTTGTCCTCGAACTGATATCTCGGAGCAAAGCTGCAGAAGATGATTCATCCGCATTTCCGTTAGGGATTTTGGTGACTTATCATGACTTAGCAAAGGGGAACAAAACACCTGTAGCCGATGTTGGCCGCCGAGAGAGCCGTGCTGGCCATGTTGACCGTGAACTGGACCGTGGTTGAGCCGCCGGGGAAGACAGCTGCCGGCGACACACTCACCGGGTCGATCGTCGGGCTCGATGGATGGATGGTGAGCGTGAACAGGTTCGTGTTCCAGGCGATGTTGTTCCAGTCGGCGTCCCACACGGCCACAGTCAGCCAGTACGTGCCCGGCTGCGCGTCACTCGGGAGCGCCGCGGTGAACGTGTACGGAGTGGACGACCCGGCCGACTGGAGCGCCACGGTGATGAAATCCTCGGCGATGGCCAGTTCGTTGCCGTATTCCCCTGCCGGGGCGATGTAGTAGCCCACCTTCCCGTTGGCGATGGGGGACGAGCCCACGTTGACCCGAGTGCTGATGGTCACCGTCGACCCGACCGCCGCGTAGGCTGGCGTGATCGAGTGCGGCCCCGTGGTCGTGGTCACAACCGTGCGCGACGGTGAGGGGGAAGGGGATCGTGTGGGCGATCGTGTCGGGCTGCGCGAGGGGGAGGCGCCGGGCACGACCGTGCCGAGCTGGATGACGATCTGCCCATTGGCGGCCGTCGAGGAGAGGGTCACCGGGACCGTCTTGGACACGCCGTTAAAGGAGGCGGTCACATCGTGCTGGCCGTAGAAGCTGCGCACTGTGGCCGTGCCGGCCGACGAGGTGGTGGCCGACGCATTGGTCCACCAGCGGCTGTAGACCAGCTCCAGGTAGCGCGACCCGGCCGGCTTGGCGTCCCAGTTCTGTCGCCACAGGGCGCACTCGGGGCAGTAGTGGGCGCCCTCCCAGAAGCCCCACTGGATGATGTGCAGGATCTTGGGCTGGCTGAAGAAGAAGGTGATGTAGTCTTCCAGATAGTCCGCGTGCAGCTCCTCGTCGTAGGTGAGGATGTCCAGCTCAGAAATTACGGCCTTGAACTCCGGGTCCACACCAAGCAGGCTTGACCACCACCACCACCACCACCACCACAGAGGAGGGGAAAGGAAGTGAACATTGTGGTCTGCCCGCTTTTTGTTTTTTGTTTTTTTTTTTTGTTGTTTTTTTCGTTCTTTTTTCTCTCCTGCTGAGGGGGGAAGGGCGACGTACTAGTCCAGGCGGGACTGGAGGACGTCCATAGGGATGAAGTACTGCCCGATGTGAGACTGGATGCCGAAGCCGCTGACGTAGGGGCTGTACTGCTTGGCGTACTTGGTAATATTGGCGGTGTAGATTCGTCTGGTGAGGTCCAACCCCTCCACCACGTTGTAGTCGTTCACGAAGAGAAGCGGGGTCTTGGACGTGCCCGACTGGAACAGGTTGTATCTGCACACGTGTGTTGTTGTTGTTGTTGTTGTTGTTGTTGTTGTTGTTGTTGTTG